>PVJO010023458.1:0-25972 GCA_004026905.1 Hystrix cristata | reverse complement strand
AAGTTTATTACACTTCAGTGACACCTCAATAAGGTTAGAGGGTTAAACTACTTAGACACAAAAGTGAGACCCTAGGTGAAGATGGCAGACTGAAAACACCTATTCATGGTTTTGGGTTTTGTTCTTGTGGTGCAGAGGACAGAAGCCAGGGTCTTGCTCAAGCCAGGCGAGCGCTCTGCCCCTGAGATGTATCCCCAGCCCCACGTGTTTACTTCAGCTAGCTCCTGAATCCGCTTCTGTGAGGGAGCCAAAAGTGAAGGCAGAACCCACGATCATTAGGAGACAGAGAGGAACAGGAAAGAGTTCTCGACATCAGAAAGAACCAAGAGCTGACCACGCCCAGCACCGCGGCTGACAGGCGCAGGAATTGGACGAAGGGGCCTGTGACTACAAACATCCCAGGAGGCCTCAGGGACCTCACAGGAGAAAGCGACCGGGGAAACATGCACAGGAAGAAGGAACATTAACACACATCCTTCAAGAGGGCAGGTCCTGCACCCCAAAATCAGCAACTGTTAACAAGAAGAAGAAACACTTGGGAAATGGATCTCCCAGGTATTAAAAAAAAAAATCACAAAACTCAATATGAAGGCTGGAAGGTAAAGATGAAAGAAACTCCCAAAAAGCAGAGCAGGGAAACAATAGGTTGAAAAACAGAAAAAAAGAAAAAGTAAAAAACAAGGCACAAGTTTGGAAGACTGCACATCTGAGTAACAGAAAGGCTGAAAGAGAGGAGAGAAAATGAAATAATTCCAAAAAATCCTCCAGAACTGAGATGTGTGAGTTCACACGTGAGGGCCCAATCATATGGCACTAGAGTAACAGCAACTCAAGCAGAATACCAGACATAAAGTCATCTCAAAAACTTAGGAGATGGAAGGGGGGGAAAGATCAGGAATCAGAACTACTTTCAGTGGTATTTTTTTTAGGACAAGGTCTTGCTGGGTTGCCCAGGCTGGTCTCAAGCAACCCTCCTGCCTCAGCCTCCTGAGTAGCTGGGTCTATGGGCATGTACCATGGAGCCTGGTTTGACTTCCCCCAAATTCTAAAAGAAAAAAATTTCCGATGCTATTTCTGCACTCAGCTGAATTATCCAACACAAGGAGGATCTCACAGGTGGTGTCTTGGTGAGCCCCTTCTCCTTGGGCAGTCAGTGAGGAAACACACCAAGAAAGAGGAAGAGAAGGGACCAGAGGAACACGGACAGGCGGAGGAGGAGTCCCAGGCAGAGAGAGAGGGCCACCACCTGCTTGGATGTCCTCAGTGGGTGGCACCCTCACACCTGCTGCCCCTGAATAGTGAGGATCCCAAGTGGCTGAGAGGGTGGGATTGGATCAGTTGCAAGAACATAATAAACTAAACGAATGAGAAGCCAAAGACTCAGCTCAGCGAAAACAAAACGCCGCCCAAGGCGGTAGTCCTGGTGTAAGTGCGGAAGACTGAGAGGCGCAGTATCATGTCGCTGGTGTGAGTCACAACGTGGGTGCTAAAGAGCCCCGTGGCAACTGGCTCTGGGCACTCTGAGAGGAGGGACGCGTGTGGGGAGGGAACAGGGAGATCATCGCTTGGGCTGACGCTGGCTGGGTCCCGGAGCGGAAAGGGCCGCGGAGAAGGCTTCGAGACAAACTTTAAAAACTAGTTTTAAAAACAAAACAAAGAAGCTATGTGCATGAATGTTTGGATAAAGCTGCAAGGAAAAGGAACAAATGTATAGAGATACATAGCAGTATAGGGAAAAAAGACACTAATTCTCTGGGTTATATGGACGGTGGAGAATTTTTTTGACTTTTATTTATTTTTATTTATTTATTTATTTATTTATTTATTTTGCAGGACCGGGGGTCGAGTTCAGGGCCTTCCCAGTGAGCCACATCCTTAGCTCCTTTTTAATATTTTTAAGACAAGAGCTTGCCAAATCGCCCAGGCTGGACCACACTTGTGATCCTCCTGCCTCAGACTCCCAGAGTGCTGGGATTACAGGAGTCCCACTGCATCCGGCTTGTCTTTAAATTTGTGTTTCCTAAATGCATACGCACATTGCCTGTGTAATCACCGAATCATCCCTGGGGGAAACAAAGTCTAGGGAGGCAGAAGATGTCCTCAGGGATGCAGAGCAGGGGTAAAATGTGCCTGTGACACCTCACGAGCCCTGTGGAGAAGGTCACGGGTCACACAGGCCAGCCACACAGGGCTGAGGCTGCGCCAGTCCCAGGAGCCCAGCTGTCCATTTCGGTCTCCTTTGGTGCCATCTCCCCGAGGCACCATCCTTTCGGAAGTCATCATGCACATTCGGGTGCTCAGCAAATCCCTGCCAATCGCCATCTCCCTGAGTGTCCTGTCCTAGACACAGAAGTACAGCAAAAGAGCAGGCTGCGACAGGAGGACCGGACAGCTGGCTCCTGTCTCTGACTGCCACTTGGAGCCAGGTCCAGACAAGCTGACCTAGAGTGGAAATTCCACCATCACCCGAAGCAGGAAGGCAGACTGAAGCTGTGCCTCGTATCTCCAGCTGTCTGTCTGTCTGTCCCCCATAAACACACCCTGGTCACCTTGTGGCAGCCCATGAATGTCCCAGTTTCCCAAAGGGACAAATCCCTCTTCCCATCACCCTCCTCTCCACCCACACGGGCTGTGGTCCTCTGACCCACTTCCTCCCATTTATTCACAGGATGCAAATGGAGGCTGGAGACCCACGTGGACCTGTCCGGTTGGCAGCCTGGGAGGGGAGGAGGCCCCAGTCTGCGGCACAGCACTGCCCCCTGCTGGTCTGCACTGAAGCTGCAGGCCATGTGGCTGGCGGGAAGTCAGGACTCAAGCCAGGGCAGCAGCCTCTCCTAGGGTAACTTGAGGGTACTTAGGAGTATTTTTCAGGATGCACACTGTGAATTTGAAAGATTGCCCCAGAGGCTGGGGATTTAGCTCAGTGGTTAAGGTCCTGAGTTCGATCCCCAGAGCCAAAAAAAAAAAAAAAAAAAAAAACCAACTGAAAGATTGCCCCAAAATCTTTGCCAAGAAATTGCACAGTGAAACAGAAAACACATTGGATCCCATGGACTAAGGTGCTGGAAGCGGGCAGACCAGGGAAGAGACACGTGATGCGGGCAAATCCTAAGCTCTCTGCACTTCCTAGATGAAAATATCTGTCCTTGATGCCCTCTGTAGTGACTCCCCTTAGACTACAGCATTTGTTTAAACAGGGGCTGCTACCCTCGTTAGGGAGACGCAACCTGAAACACACACTTGCACCCACACCCTGAATGGGCTCCAATCCCAAATAAGCAGGGAACATGGGAGGAAAAATCCATCTGGCCACCCTGAGCTCACTGACGGGTTCCGGGGAGGTAAGAGGCAACGCGGCAGAGCTGATGCCCCCCCCCCCGCCGTGCGTTGTCACCCTGAGACCCCACAATACTGGGTTCCGTGTGAAAGTTTCACTCACTTAGAGCAGAGCCCACCAAGGCCTGACTTACACTGCTGGCCCATGTTTCTTGAAGCATTTGTGCCATCTGTCTCCGGGGAGCCTGGCGAGGCCGAGTCCACCAGGGCTGGGCTCTGCCACGACGGGTTTCTGCGCTGAGGCCGCAAGTCAGGCCCTGCAACGCAGAGCGCTCGGCCGGCCACGCCGCACTCGCCGAAGCACAGCCTGACCTTGCCGCAAAGCTGCTATGGGCTTTGTCACTGCCGTATCTTCTGATGGAAGAGAAGACTGTGACATTTGAAAAGCGGAAATTAAATCATGAAGTTCCAAATATTTGTGCTGTTTCTTCCTCTCCCATCACTCCCACTTTTCAAATGAGTCCTGACCTCCAGCAGTGGAACCACAGTCCAGGCGACTACAGTCACTTGCAGATGGGAAGCTAAAAGATGCTGGCACTTTTGTCAGTGACACTCGTGCTCCTGAAAGCGGTCAGAGCAGGTGACAGAAACACCGGACTCCTAGTGTTCAGGAAGTGGAAGCAGGATGAGGAAGAAAAAGACATAAACAAGGGTGGGACACAAAGCGGGGCCAGAAAAGAGGCACAAATAAAGAGGCCGGAGACTCCAACTCCCAGTGCGGGGGCCACAGAGGGCCGAGTCCGCGGCAGGCTGGCACAGTCCTGAGGGACAGAAGGGCGCCACAGGCCGGGGAGCCAAAGGTCCTCAGCGCTCTCGAAGACCGGGGGTAAGCCCAGAATCACAGAGCAACTGACTGGACGCAGGTGCTGAGTAAAATTCTAGAATAGCTACTTGATTCCAGGTGATCTCCTGAAATTACTGGCATTTTTCCTCTTTACAACTGGAACTTTCAGTCCTTTGAAGTGATTGAAAGTTACTTTTGTCTGTCACTTGCAGAGCCTGCCAGCTTCCCCGCTTCTACTCTCCCCTTCTTGCCAGCAGATTACCACGAATCTTAACTGGGCACACAGCTACCGGAAAGGGAACTCTTTATTTCCCAGGGGCCGGACGCAGTCCTTGGCCCAAAGATGCAGACAGAGATGGCGTGTGTCCTGGGGTGGCCTCGGCGAGCAAATGTTCTCCTGCCCCCTTGCTGTCCCTGCCAGGGGACCAGGCATGATGGTGAGCACGGAGGAGGCCCCGGGGCACCGAGAGCACAGCTGTCCCCTTCCTGGTGGTCACCTTCCAGGGACAGAGGGGTCCACATTTGAGGAAGGGCCGTGACACACTGTTTCCATCTGGAAACACCAACGAGAGAAAATAAGATGGTTAAACTATCTTGAGTGCTATGTCTCGGTACCCATCTAAGCACACACGACCTCTGCACGGGGCTCTGAACTGTGTGCCCGTGTGTGTACATTGTATGCCTGCGTATTGGAATTTGTGACAATTTGAAAAAACTCACGGATGAAATTCATAGCCTAGAAACTTTGAAAAAAATTTTAAAACGTCATGGACACATAAATATACAGTTGTATTTACTGCCATAAGATATACACGGATCTAAAGTCAAGATTTATCAAAACCGCCACACACACGCCGCACACATGACGCCACTCACAAGGAACAGAAATGTAACCAACCAAAAAGTGCCGATGCATTAAATCACAGCTGCAGAAAACCAGCAGTTCCAATACTGTCGCTGTCACTGTGATGACCCTGCTGTCACCTCCTGTTGCCGCTGAGGTGGCTCCAGTGTGGAATCTGCCGGAAACGCCCTGTGACAGGTCACTGAGCGAGCGGTGTTTCTCCAGGAAGTGGCGTACTGCACCAAGAAAGTGATCTCCTGCAGTTCTTTCGTATTTTTCACCGTGTGTAATACATGTAACACACAAAATACGTGTTCAGCCCTGCTACCCCCAGTGCTTCCGGTCAACAGCAAGCTATTAAGTTTTGAGGGAGTCAGGTTTTATGTGGGTTTTCAACTGCACAGCTTCACTGCCCCTAATCCTCAAGTTGTTCAAGGTCAGCTGTACTTTACAACACTGATTTTCACAGCAACCCCACGAGGCAGACACTCTTACTCCAGCAAACAAGGCCCACTACCTCTCGCAGGGTCAGCTCTCGGCTTCCCTGACGCTTCCTGAAGACTACACTTGGGTCCCTGGGAATTGAAACACAGTGTGCTCAGCTCCCACCCCGGAAAGCCACCTGGAGGCCGGGGAGGCGCTTCGTCTTCACCGCGCTGGTTTCTACCCCGCGGGGCGGAACGTAACTCTAACTCCGGTCTGTGCAGCTGCAGAAACACCCAGACGGCACCCTCCTTGAGTGTGGTTAGGCTCCTTCGAAGCAGATTGTAAACTTAGGTCATTATTCGTTATCTACAGCTGTGGCCACAATCAACCGTGAGGTGACGACAGCGGCTCGACTGTGAGTGGCTTGAGTTTGTCTGCTGCTCCAGCGTGGGGACAGCACATTCGACGTGAAGACCACTGGCATCCGCATGCCAGGTTGCTTTCTGACTTCTGAGCATTTTTATTAGAAATCGTAGCTCTCAGGTTTTAGGAAGAGTGCTTTCCTTCTGAGAATTTTCAGACTTCTGTCCCTCTGTGTCCTACAGAGACTGGTCATTTTGAAATTAAGTATTTTTAGAAAATGTTTCGAGATGTCCCGTGTACCTTCCTGCCCCCTTCTGTAACATTGCATGTCACCGAAGTGTGTACAACCTGAAGTTTTCAGGACAGAAACACACTGTGCCTCAGCCCCTTACAGAAACAGCCTTGAAGCTCCAGCAACCGGCCACCCTGGAGCAGATGTGAGCTGTGCGACATTCGGGGACAGTCCAGCCATGTTCGTGAGAAATTAACTCCAGTTCTAGGCTGCACTGCAGGTGCCTTCAGAGAGGTCAAAGCCAGGCCAGCATCCTGGCTCACACGTCACTTCCTGTGTGCCTTTGAGCAAGAAAATTACTTAACCTCGCTTCCACTTCCTCATCCACACAAGGCTTGGGCTTGCTACAGCCTCACGGGGCTGCAGGGTTAGATCAAAGTGTGAGACACAGAGCCAGCGTGGTGGCACACACCTGTAATCCCAGCACTCAGGAGGCCGAGGCAGGAAGATTGCCAACCTGGGCTACACAGCGAGTTCAAGGGCAGCCTGGAATACACAGCAAGACCCTGTCTCAAAAAACTGAAAAATAAAGTGTGAGCACAGAGCCTGGCACACCCAGTATTCAGAAAGGACACCTATTATTGGCTGAACTGAGCTCAACATAAACTGCCTGGGAAACTGCAGATCTAGGAGGCTGCGGCCTGTTTTCTTTCTATCTGATCACATTCAACAAGCAACACGCTCACCACAGGTAGCACGAGTAGCTCGGGGAGAGATGTTGCCGGTTCAGAAGCAGCCCAGGTTTTGGGAATTCGCGAATATCCCAGATGCAGCCAAGGTGTCCTCAGGAACCACAGGTGAAGTTACAACAGGCAGGACACGGCTCCAGATCAAAAGTGTCTAAAGAGATAAACACGACACATGGTACTTAACCGAGCAAGGATGAAGGGGCTATAAAAACATCTGGGCTGGGCGAGGCGGTGCACACTGTAATCCCAGCTACTCAGGGGGCTGAGGCTGGAGGATTAAAAGCTCAAGACCAGCCCAGTCAATTTAGTAAGACCCCCACCTCAAAAAATAAAAAGGGGCAGGGGTGCACCACAGGAGGAGGCCCTGGGTTCAATCCTTGGCACCCACAAAAAAAGTCATTTGCCCAACGGGGGACATCCCGATGTTTACTGCACTATCAGATGCTGTGACTTATCTCGTGTGCAAACTGTGCCGTCCTGCCCTTGTAAGATGCAACGCTCAACGTTAGGGGGTGTAATATCACATTTGCAGTTTATATTTAAACGACCATGAACAAGTATACAAAGAAGTCAGGTGTGGTAGCGCACATCCTCTGGCATTCTGGGTTCTGAGGCAAGATCACAAATTTAAGTCCACTCTGGGCAACTTAGAGAGACCTTGTCTCAAAAAACAAAAATGGGCTGGGGATGCAGCTCAGCACAAAAGCCTTCAGCTCAATCCCCTGTACCCGCGTGCCACACACACACACACACACACACACACACACACACACACCCATTAACAACCAGTAAAGGTACGGAGGTGTGGTACAAGGTAGTTTTAACAATCATTCTTTTGCCAGACAAGGTGCCGCATGCCTGTAATCCCAGCATGCAGGAGGCTGAGGCAGGAGGATTGCTGCACTTTAAGGCCAGCCACAGTGAGCGAGACCCTGTCTCAAAAAAATTCTTTTAACTTTTTAATATATGTGCACATTTTCAGAGTGAAAATCTCATTGTAAGGTTTGACCCATGGCCGCCCCACGTGAACCACACCACAGCAAGCCCACAGTGGCCGCAGCTGCCTCAGGACACTCCTGGGCTGCGGTCTTCCAGTTCGAGGACAATCGGTGCTGCCAACACTTCCTAAGTCAGCACACTGCACCAAACTACACAACACCTCCAGGCTTACAGAAAAATGGATTCAGATGCCCAGCACTCAAAAGCTTGCTTGGTGACACATGAGGACAACAGTTTCATATATGAAAACGTCCACAGACAGGCATTATCTAGGCACAGCCACATCCACAGAGCACACGTGAGTCAGCAGATGAAGACGTGGCACGGATCCATTTCCAGCTGCCGAGCTGTCACCTGCAAAGGGCTGTCTGTGGTCTAGACAGGGTGGCTGGTGGTGCCAGCCTGGCCACCTCCCCGGCACACTCCTCACCCGTCCTCAGTAAGAAACACAGCCCAGCATGTGGGATTCCCCACCATCTGTCCGAAGTAAACACTCTCTGGTAACAATCTTATTTTTATTCACACATTTGATAAAAACGTCACAGTTAGGAGAAATCATTACAATGACAAAAGCAAATGTACAGAATCAAATGACTGTGAGAATAGGGGTGACCACAACCACCAAACGCCCGTGCACACTCTTGCACAGACGCACGCACACACGCATCCACTTGTGCACACGTGTGAAGCTCGGAGGGAACACGGGACTCTTCCCGGCTTCCACTAGGTCCTGGGGGAGGGGCGGACTCTCTCAGCAGGTCTGATCTGCCACCGGCCCGGCAGGATGGCAGACACGGGGGTGGTTATTTAGTCCTTGGCACAGAACCGAACAGGCAATGAGGTCAAGGATGGGCCTAGTCTCTGATTTAGATTCCTTTTTCAACACCACAAGAGGGTAGCAAGCAGGAAAAAAAGGGGAAATGCAGCCACTGATACTCCAGAAAAGAGGGAGTACTGAAAACTTGACCTCTATTCTCCCAAGACTGCAACGTGACCACAAGCAAACCGGTGTGGCCAGGCCAGTACCATCTGGGTGTCGCCTTATCCAAACAGCGCGGCCTGCCTGTGTCCTGGCTCTGGAGAGGAAGAGCTTCCTAGAGCAACAAGAGGGTCACACAAGCCAGTGCACACTCTGCAGGCATCTGGGACAAGACTTCACCTACTCGTCCACACGGCAGGCCTCCAGCTCTCTGAGCTCCAGGCAGCGGCCCCTGCCCTGCTGTCAGCCTTCCGAGGAGTCACGCCTGAGTTGGGGAAGACAATGCCTGACCAAAAAACCTTTCTGAAGAGCGGGACTAAGGAGAAATCTCACTCATTTTGACACAAATATTTAAAAAATTAAATTGAATTTAAATGTGATGCTGTGAGCATTTCCACTGGCCCTATCAATACTGACTGATGACACAGAAGCTGCCGTCCGGGAGGGTGCAACTCCAGCGTTCCTGGCAAATGGGCTAAGGCTAGGAAGGAGGCAATGCGCCAGAAGTACAGTGCCGGGACACTACTGGCTGGCCCAATCCATGGGGTGTATTCTACAGGAGAAATGTCTCGGTACAAACTCCGTGTCCCTAAAGATAAAAGCGAGGTGAGGACAAGGCACTTAGCGTGGCCATGTAGCGTTTGCACCCGTTCACACTAGGACTGTCACCAAGAACACCACCTGTGACCCCTCATGAGAAGCAAGCAGCCAGCCACACTTCACAGGTGACCTGTGGAGGTGAAGGAGGCCCCAAGTGCTGCATGCTGACGGCAGGTTTGGAATGTCAGTGAGGAAACTACTCAGAGGTGGCAATGATAATCCCCTTGCAGCCTGAGAAGCGGGGCTGTTCCAGGAGAGCTCAGTGAAATGCTGAATTTCAGGATGGTCAGCCTGAGAACATGAAAAGGCCTCCACAGATGCCACCCTGTCCGACAGAGAGCGACAGGGCTCTGTCTGAATGAAACCGGACACCAGTCAGCAGATGGTCTCACACTGGTCGTTCTGGCAGATGCCTTCCCAACACTTGTGGCTTGTCCCCATGCTGCAGCAGAGTGATAAGGTCCGAGACAAGGCTGGACATGCCCGTCCCTCCTCATGCCGAGGCCCTTCAGGCATACTCGATGCGAGCCGGGCCACAGCTGCCCTCGTTCTTCCGCTCGGAGGACTGGGCGGTGGCCTTGGCCTCACCGCTAACTTCCAGAGGCTTCGCCGAGATGTAGTCCTTCACCTTAATCTCCATGTTTTTGGCCTTCAGAGTGGCCATGTGCAGCTTCTCCAGGAAATCTGGCATGCCTGTTGGAAGACACCAGAATCTGGTTAGGCGGCCGTACAGACCAACCAGGGGCTTGAAAGTGGAAGGCTCTACTTCTCTCTGAGGTAGAGAGCCAGCTCTTCCTCACAGGGACAAGAGCCTGAAGGACAACATACAAGTGACAGCCACCTCCCAGAATGGATTATAAAAAACCACAAAAGCAGGGCAGGAAGGGAGCTGAGGGGGACATAAAAAGAATTAAGACGTGCCATGTACATGTACTCACTCCCCATGATAAATGGAATCGTCAGGTACTGCCCTGTACTAAAATAAAATTTTTTTTTAATTTCTAAAAACCACCCAGGGGCTGGGGATTTAGCTCAGTGGTTAGAGTGCTTGCCTAGCAAGCAGAAGGCCCTGAGTTCAATCCCCAGCACCAAAAAAAACCAAAACCACCTACCAGCTCTGATCCCTTGAAAAGAGGAACTGTGATCAGGCCACTTAAAATCCCAAATGGCTCTCTTTAAAGTGATGAAAATACCACTTATCAGTGGGATAGTCAAAATAGCTGCCAATTTAATTTAGACAAATGTCAAACAGAAATATCTAATCTGCTCTTCACTCTCCCCAAGTGTAAGATATTGCGTACAGAAAACCAGAAGAAAGAAAAATCACAGGAGGACATTTTCTAAGATAAGAGACTGAGAGGGGAAGGTCCAGGTACAGGCATGACATATACATAACCTTTAGGACTGGTGGCAATCTGTCCCCAGTGACTGCCCACAATCACTTTTCCAGGCCAGCTTCAAATACTACTGAAGAAAAAAAATCTTTCTTCCTTTTTTTGTGGTACTGGAGATTGAACCAAGGGCCTTAGCACGGAGCTATGTCCCCAAGCCCTTTTGTATTTATGTTTTACTTTAACACAGGGTCTCACTAAGTTGCTCAAGCTAGGCTCAAACTAGTGATCCTCCTGCCTCAGCCTCCCAGGGATTACAGCACCACACTCCGTCAAGAAAAAATTTGAAAGCACTAATGCACATGGTCTGTATATAAGGCATTGCAGCAAATGTTTTTAAAACTCCTCCTCTGGATACAAGGTGCTTTCTGGAACCCTGTAGTTCTCATCCCTTCAAGTCCCACCTGGAGGCTAGAATGAACTACAGAGGACAAGGCATTTCAAAAATGGACTCTAGTAAGTTGAGTACACATCCTTCTGCTGCCAATGAGAAAGTGGAGAAGAACAAAATGTCTGACCCGGGTTCCAGGTCCTGTACATACATCCCTACTCACCGCTGGACACCATCCAACTGACACAGTAGCGCGGAAACACAGTCTGGGGATTGTCACTGTATGTCAGCAAGTAATCAAAGCCATTCTGGAGAAGAAAAACAGCAAAGATGAGGCCATCTGGGTTACCCCCCACCACCCACACCCAGCACCAAAGAACAACAGGCAGTAACTCTGCACACGAAGCGCTTCTCTTTCCACCTGTGCCGAAAAGTCCTCCCTGGAGGCCGGGGAGACTGCTATCCACACAGAGGCCGGCCGGGCTGACCCCTGGCCACCTAGCTGACTGTGCACTCAGGCAACAGCTAACTGGCAGGGTAGCTCCTGCTCTCCACAGGCTCCCTGACTGGGGGCCGGGAATGCCATCATGTGCTAAGGTGAGGGTGCAACATGACCATCTCCCACCAAGATCTTCAGGTGCTGACTCTACCAGGCCTTTCTGGTCAGAAACATTACACACGCATCTCATCTCACTGAAGTGGATGGCAGGCCACATGGGCTTCTCCACAGTAATCCAGCTGTGTGCCGACCACATCACGGTCATAAAGCTTAACTGCGAATAAAACCACATGCAGAGGGCTGTGAGTCCTTACAGGAGATCTGCAAGCGTGAGGGTAAACCTGGGAACCCACATGCACAGCTCCCATGTTTACAGGTCAAAGACCTGAATCTTTACTGCTTCCTCCATTTGTAAGAACAGTAACAGTAAACATTTATAACACTACATGCCAGGACTCCCTTCAACACCTCATGACAATCCTATCATGTAGGCATAATAATCCCCCATTTTGCAGACGTGGAACTAAACACAAAGAGGCTAAGTGTCACCCACACTTAGTGAGAGGGCTGAGAACCACGGCCACTGGGCCCATCACCTCCTGGCTCTCAGGCTCAGCCTTCCACACAGCGGAAGACACAGGACATAAGGAGATTCAGAGGGCCCCATGTGGGTTGGAGATTTAGCTCAAATGGTAGAGTGCTTCCCTAGCAAGCACAAGGCCCTGAGTTCAATCCCCAGCACCAAAATAAATAAGTAAAAGAGTTCCTTAAAAAAAAGAGGGCCCCATGTGTTCCACCTGAAGGAACAAGAGGGACCCACTTTTACACACACGCATTTTTACAGCAGACTAGTCACAAGTAGAGGTGGCAGAGTGCTGGCTTTAGACTGTACAGCTTTCATAGCAAAGTCCATCTCCCCCCCTACCAAGTGAACTGCTAAATCTTTTATTCATTTACTCAACACATATGGACTGTCCGCTATGTGTCCAGCACCACGCTGGCTGCTCAGAGGCAACAAGTATGCTCCAGGCCCTGCCCCCAGGAGTTCCTATTGCTAGGATAAAAGGTCCCTGCCAGAGACACAGCTGCACTGAAGACTGCAGAGGAGGTGAGGGAAACCTGTGAGACAGGAAGAGTAACAGTGCCCACCACAAAGGCTGCTTAAAAGAAGAAATGAGTTAACACAGGAGTAAAAGACTAAATTATTTTACCCCGAAAACACTAGCCTTGGGAAGTCAAGAGACCTGGATTCTTATCCACCACCACTTACATTATGAAAAGGAAGCCAAAAATGAAAGCAATGGTTACAAGAGGAAGATGGAAGGAACTAGGTAGAACAAACAGGGACATGATGTAAATTACTCTCAAAAGTCTCCATTTATAGATTTAACTTTGGAAACAAATATTTCCCCTCCCCCCAAAACCCAAATATTTCCCATAATTTATAAAATAAAAATTTAAAAGAGCAATACCTAAAAATCCAAAGTAAATGGAAAATACCCTATGGAGGATGTTAACAGTACAGGGACACAGGTGGATAGGACAGTAATTTCCATGTTCTAGCACAGTTGTTCTAGCATAGCTGACATCAACTGTATATTGCAAAATAGCTAATAGAGAAGATTTTCAAAGCAAACAAATGACACACATGTGAGAGGACAGATGTGCCAATTACCCTGATATGAGCACTACATATCGTACACATGTTCTGAAATGTCACTGCATACTATAAGTATGTATAATTACTATCACTAGGTGTCTATTAAAAATAAAAAAGGAAACCAAAAGAAAATGAAAAGGGGCTGGGCTTTTGGCTCAGCGATAGAGCACTTGCTTAGCATGCATGAGGCCCAGCATGCAATCCCCAACACCACAAAAAGAAAGGAGAGAAAGAGAGAGAGAAACTAGTTATAACTGAGTTAATGAGAAAAACTATAAATACAAACTATTTCAAGTGACTTTAAAACTGAATATTCTATACACAGTACCCATGACCTGAAAACAAAAAGACACACAGGAGCTGGAGACGTAGCTCAGTGGTAAAGTGTCTAGCATGCATAAAGGCCTGGGTTCCAGCCCATACGGATTTTTATTGTTCATATCACTGGTGATCTTGTTGGTACTGTTAGTCTGAGAATGTTCTGTTTCAGATGAAACCAAACAATAGTTATGTCAGCAATGCTAGGAACTGAGTTCTACAGCAAGATGATGGATGTAAGATATAAACAAAAACCTGAATTTAAACAAAAAGTCTTAATATACACTTGGAATTTGTTTTATCTTAAAAACAAGCATACAAGCTGGTACTGGTGGCACACACCTGGAGTCCTGGCTACTCAAGAGGCTAAGGAAGGAGGATTGCAAGCTCAAGCCCAGCCTGGACAACTTAGTGAGAGACTCTGTCTCAAAATAAAAATAAAAATGAAAGGGTTGGAGATGAAGCTCAGTGGCAGAGTGCTTAGCATGCATGAGGCCCTGGGCTGAATCCCCAATACTGCAAAATAAATACATAAACAAACAAACATACAGAACTTGTTACTTAGTTCTATCTCCTGAAAAGGCCCAAATACAACAACCTAATTGCTCTGAATAACCATAGCAGTAAAACTGTGATACTTAATGGCCACTTTCCACTTAAAGGAACCAAGACTCCTTAAAGAAAAGCTAATTTCCAGGTTTTGAGCTAAAACTATGCAAGATCATCCTGAAACACCTTCTAACACCAGAAAGCAAGAAAGCTCCCAGGAGTCCGCCATTAAGACTTGAGCCATTTTTTGTCAAAGATGAGGTATTTGAGTGTGTTTGGGGTTGTTTCTGTATCCTCTAATCTATTCCACTGATCCTCAGGTCTGTCTTTTTGCCAGTACCATGCTGTCTTTAATACTGTAGCTTTATAGTATAGTTTTAGGTCAGGGACTGTGATGCCCCCTGCTTTTCCCCTGTTGCTTAGGATCGTTTTTGCTATTCTTGGTCTCTTGTGGTTCCAGATGAAATTCATGATTGTTCTTTCTAATTCTTTGAAGTATGTTAGTGGTATCTTGATTGGAATTGTATTAAATCTGTATAGTAGTTTAGGAAGTATAGCCATTTTCACTATGTTGGTTCTTCCTACCCAGGAACATGGGATGTCTTTCCATTTTTTGATATCCTTTTCAATTTCCTTTTTTAGAGTGCTGTAGTTTTCGATGTAAAGATCTTTTACTTCTTTTGTTAGATTCCTAAGTATTTTATTTTTTTGTGTGCAATTGTGAAAGGTATATCTTTTGTTATTTCTTTTTCAGTGGGTGTATTGTTTGTGTATAGGAATGCTATTGACTTTTGGGTGTTGACTTTGTATCCAGCACCGCAACTGAATTTAGTTATTAAATCTAGAAGTTTTTTGGCGGAGTTTTTTGGGTCTTCTATGTAGAGTACCATGTCATCCGCAAATAACAACAGTTTAACTTCTTCCTTTCCTAACTGGAGGTTCCATTTGACCCAGCTATTCCCCTACTGGGGATCTTCCCAGAAGAATTAAAATCGTCATACCACAGGGATGTATGCACAACCATGTTCAGAGCAACACAATTTGTAATAGCTAAGTCTTGGAAACAACCTAAATGCTCAACAACCAATGAATGGCTAAAGAAAATGTGGTTTTTCTACACAATGGAGTACTACACTGCCATAAAAAAGGATAAACTAGAGTCATTCGTATGTAAATGGATGTTCCTTGACAACATACTTTAAGTGAAATAAATCAGACACTCATGAGTACACATTGAATTGTTTCTCTGATATGAGAAACCGTAACTGTAAATAAGGACAAAGAGGTGTAATAAATATTATATAAAAAGAAAATAATATACAAAGGAGAGGAGTACTAGAAAGAGAGAAGGGGGAAAACCAGAAAGGCGACAAAGGAAAGAAAAGGGAAAGGGAAAATATGGAAAATTATGAATAAACCTGCTGTAAATAGGGAGGGAGGGAACAGAGGGGAGGGGTGGGGAAGAGCGGGGAGAACCAAGATGCATCATGTACAGGTACAAAATAAATGTGATGAATGTGACCACTGTATGTAAAATGTACCAATACATGTTCTTGGTTTAAAATAAAAATTAAAAAAAATAAAAAGACTTGAGCCAACAAGAGACTCCCAGTAGTCAAAAATAGGATCAATGAGAATCAATAAAAATAACTGTGAAGTATTAAACTAATCCAGTATGTTAAAATCTGAGTTTCTGAAGATACTTCCAAAACAAAACAGAATAAAAACCTGATCTTTAAGGATACCTAATAAACCAACTCATTTTATTCCAAAACTAGTAAACAGGGGCTGGGGATTTAGCTCAGTGATTAGAGTGCTTGCCTTGCAAGCACAAGTGCCTGAGTTCGATCCCCGGCACCACAAAAAAAAAAAAAAAACAAACTAGTAAATAAAGGCAACAAGTCAAGCTTTTCTCTTACAGTATTTCTCTTTTCTATCTGAACTACCAGAAACCAATTAGCTGATGAGGAGCATTTTCTCTTAACATATTTCACCTAAAACAGTAAAGAAGAAATTATAAAATCAATTTAGTAATTTCTAATGAAATAAGTGATGTCATCAATAGCTTCTAAATTCAAAAAGAGCCCATCAGACATTATTCACCTCATAAGGAAGTGATCTTGCCTAAGCCAACCAACCAAACTCAATCTGTTCTAGCCTCTAATCAACCTACCTCCCAACATATAGTAAGGCGGGGGACAAAAGATCATGTTAAGGGACACTGCAGGCCATGAGGACACAACTGGCAAGGTCCAGGACAAACAAGCCCGCTTCTTCAACAAATCAAATGCCAAGAAAAAAAGGGAAAGGGAACTAAATTGATTTCAAAGATGCTCAAAGATTTCATGAACAAATTTCAATGCCTGCATCTTATTTAGATCCTGATTCAAATAAAACAATGACAAAAAAATTCAGTCAGGCAAATTTAAGCAGTGACTAGATACTGTTCCTCGCCTGACATAGTCTCCCCTCAAAAGTAACTAGCCTTGGGCTGGGGGTTTAGCTCAATGGTTAAAGTGCTTGCCTAGCAAGCACCAAGGCCCTGAGTTCGATCCCCAGCACCCAAAAAAAAAAAAAAAAAAAGTAACTAGCCTTCAAAAGCAGTCTGACTTCCCATGTACCTTCGAAAGCAAGGGACTTTCAAACATTTTTAACCATCTCTCACTGTAAATAATCCTTGTTACACTGCAGTCTAATTCAATCTCTCTCTCTCACCTCTCTCACACTCATACATATTTAGCTTCATGAAATATGATTAGAATCAGTCCTATTCTATTTATCCTTTAAAAACTGATCATAATCCCTTACATTAATTATGTCTCCACCAGGCAGCAATGTGACTTGAAAAATACTGTTCTAAAAATAGCATACAAGTAAACATGTGGATCACACAGTTTTAAAAAAAAAAGTCAAACATTATGTTGTCTGAGATCGACCAAACTCTGCCAGTCCTTCAGGTGGATAAAACAACTTGATGAGAGCAAGAAAAAACACAATCCACATAGCTTTAAAACAAACAAAAACAATGGGGAGAAACAAAGCCATTATAAAGTAAAGCAGACTGAAAATGGCAACCACTGGCACCAATATGTACACTCTACAGAGATTTGGTTAAGAACGCAAAATATTCCACTAAGCTGAAATAAATATTCTTTTCTAAGGAAAGTCAGAATTTTGAAGGGACAGCACATTGGTCTAACTCTCCCATTTTACAGATAAGGAAGCAGAAATCCAGATAGGTTTCCGGTGCTTTGCCCACTGTGGAGAAATGCTAGCAGAAGGTACTTGCTCTACCTCCTGGAAAAGGCTGAGATGGAGGCCAGTCAGTCTCTCCTCCTGTCTCTCAGACAAAGGGACCCCTCACTACTTGTCCTTGCCCATCTTCCAGCTAAGTCCCTACAGCAGGCCCCAACCCCAACATATGTCCCAGAGCAGCAGCCTGAGCCCCACCTGTAAACTTTTCAAAGGTGCACACTCTGGAGCCACACCCCAGACCTGCTAGCCAGACTGGGGCCCTGCAGTGTGTATCAACAAGCTCTGGATGCTTCTGCCACAACCAGCTCCCAGGTCAGATAAAAGGCATTACTTGAGAAAATGCCGCAGCCATGACTTATTTTCTCTTGGATGAAGTAAACTCACCTCGTCAAATGACTTGTGGGGACGGATAACCATCTGGGATTCATATGATCTGACCCTGACGAATTCCGGGGACTCTGGCACGCTAGGGTGCTCAACAGCACTGGTAGGGAAGAAAGGTGAAGCCCAAGTTGAGTGAAGTCTATATATTAAGCAGAGGCACTAAGGGTAAGGGTAGGACCTAAAATGCTCGCTCTACTTCTAAAATAAACTGAAGAGTCAGTCACTAAGATGAGTGATTACAAACTTGTAAAATTAAGTGAGTTCCTTCTGTATTAGTACGTATGGCTCACTACACCATATGTCAGACAACAGAACATCTTCCTTTTTAAGTTACAAACATTAAGGAACCAAAGAAAATTGTTAATTAAAAGTGTGTGTTCGAGCATTCTGGGGAACTCAGGCAGGAAGATCTCAAATTTGAGCCCAGCCTGGGTAACTCTGCAAGACCCTGTCTCTAAATCAAAATAACAAAAGGACTAGGAATGCAGCTCAGGGCAAGGCTAGCAGTTCAATCCCCAGTACCCAAAGGGGATAAAAAAAACATTCCTCTTGGAGCTGGGATGGACGATTCAGCTCACAGGCACACGTGTGTGTGAGAAGCCACAGTGAAGGAACTGGGTGAGGGACGCGGCAGCCACACCTACCGTGACACCAGCACCATCACGTTGTTTTCTTGATCCACGCTATACCGCCGCACATAAACGTAATCCCGAGAGTACATTGGATACTGAAGAAATAAAGGCGAGGGTTAGCGTTCTACATCCAAGGACTTGACAGAAGCAAAACCAGAAGGAAAAACACTCACAGGAAAATGGGTCACCCAGTGAAGAACCTCAGAACCGCTCACCGCATCCCGCTCGATCACCTCCAGCTTGATCACCAGGGCGTCCCACTTTTTCCTATACTCAGTGTCCAGCTGTGGAAGAGACAAGATCCAAAAGGAAAATGCAGTAAAAGATATATCACGTACAGGTACAAATACCCTACGATGAATGTTATTACTGTGTGTATCTAAAATGTACCATTAAAATAAAACAAAATTAAAAAAAAAATGCAGAAAGTTTCTCCAGATGCTTGGACTTCTGGCCCAAGGACCTTATCACAGAAACCAGGATAGGACCGAACACTGCCCAAGCGTGAGAGGACGACCATGTTTATTCCAGCCAACTCTACATTCTTTCATCCATTGAAACTGAGTCTTAAAAAGAAAGAGGCAAACCAGAGGGAAAAAATACTCTAATAGACACGTCTGAGGAAAACACCACATTTGGTGATGTGAACTCACTATTTTAAACAGCCTTAAACAGGCAAAACAAATTCCAAAGTACGCGGGACACCTCACACAAAGAAAGGCAAGCAGCATACTGCAAATTTTTGGTTTGCACTAACTGAGGAACTTCAAAGACAGACATCGTATCCATCCCAACTCACGAAAACACAATCCAGACCAATACAATTCAGTGCTTAAGTGAAAGTGCACTTGCATGTTACTAGCAGCTATAATCAACAGACCAGTAACTCAAAGTCTGGCAAAACAAATACCAGAAAGGAAAATTTCTGAGTGGTCCCACCCGCCCTTTTCACTTTTGTTTTAAACATGTTCCCAACCTCAAGCAGGAAAACAGTCCTTGAACAGATACTCTTCATCTTTATTCAATAAATACCTTCAGAGGGAAATGCTCTAGATTAAAAACAGGTTAAAGAGGGGCTGGGGATTCAGCTCAGTGGTTAGAGTATTTGGCTCACAAGCACAAGGCCCTGAGTTCGATCCCCAGCACCAAAAACAAAAACAAAAAACAAAAAAAAAACAGGTTAAAAAGACATAACAAATGGAACCAGATCTGGATCTGTACTGAACAGGAAAATACTATGAAGGTCAACTGGTAAAACTAGAACACAACAAGATTGCATTAAAGCATTGCATCAGTGCCAATTTACTGACTTTAACAATGGTACCACAGTGACACAGTGAAGAAAGTATGTCTAGTTTTAGGAAACATACACTGACAGATTTAGGAATAAAGGACCAGCCGGGCGTGGTGACACACACCTATAATCCCAGCACTTGGGAGGCTGAGGCAGGAGGACCGCTGTGAGTTCAAGGCCAGTTTAGACTACATGGTGAGACCCTGCCTCAAAAAAAGGTCTCACCAAAAGAATAAAGTACCATGATACGTGTAACTTACCTTCAAACTGTACAGGAAAAAACAACAAAGCCTTATAAAATATTAAAGCATTCAAATTCATTCTATCTTCTCAACAGTCAGGGGTTTGTAGTAGAGGTGGGTACAATCAGTCTCATCCCCATGGGACAGATAAAGAAATTATAAATCAAATCTCTACCCACTGAGTTCTATCCCCAGCACCACATATTACACACACACACACACACACACACACACACGCACGCACGCACACACACACAGTTTACCTAAATGCTGTGCAATGTGGGATGAAAAGTACAACATAGATACGTGAAAGCCAATGTCATCAGAGTCGTGTGGACAGTGGTAATCGGCTTACTAGGTAGCTTCAACTTCAGAGAGAAAAACTAACTCACCTGAACATTGAAGAACTGCCGAGGTGTCACATCTGTGTAGGTCCCAAAAACTGGAATAACAAGAAAGAACAAGGGCTGCTTGCCACACCCGTGCCGCGCCCGTCCCTCTGCCTCACCGCGCCGCAGTTCTAGAGCACTGGCCACTGGCCGATTGCAAGAGCAGTGCAGAAACCAGAAGCCACACTGGGGCAGAGACAAAGATGACCTACACTGAGGAAGACACTGAGGCGCTGTCGTCCGGGAGAGGAACACAGCAACAAAATAAACACGGCAGATTTTCTGAGAAAGCACCAAAATGGAGGAGTTTAGAGAAGTCTGAGGAGCGGCACGGAAGGCACTCAGGGCAGCCAGCTCACTCACCTCTGTACTGGTACAGGTGGGTGCCCACAATAGGGCGCCGCCACAGCTTGAAGTGCTTCTTGTCCATCACCATTTCCCATGGCTGCTCCTTGTCCTCCAAGTCTCCGTGCCCTTCTGTTTGGGATTTTGGTTCTGGAGGGTGGCGCTCAACTCCAGAGCTCTGAAATATACTTGATACTTCCTCCAGCCTTTTCATCTCATTAATGGATCTGGAAAGGACGAAAACAAGCATGGTGCAGATGGTGAGTGAGCCCTGTAGGACGATGGAGACCCGCGGAAGAGGGGTGTGGGCTACAACAGCGCACGTGTGGTGAACACAGACAGCTCCCAAGTCTGAATCCTTGTCTGACACTCATGCAAGATCACAGAAATGAGCTAAGACCCAGCACACGGTCAGCCCTCACATGCTACTGCTTCTGACTGTAAAATGTCACTTGATATCTTTTGCCATTTTTTTTAAATTGGGGTGTCTTCTTTCACACTTACATATTTACATATTTTTCTTCCTTTCCAAATTGAGGTATAATGCACATACCAGAAGAGTCACCCCTTTACAGTTTACAATGCAGTGCCTATCAATATACTCACAAGGTTGGGCACCCACCACCATCACCTAAATCCAGAACACTGTCGTCACTCCCTGAAGGGAACTTGTACCCATCATCAGTCATTCCCCATTCCCACCTTCCGGCCAGCCACAAGACTACTGTGTATCTCTACAAACTTGCCTATTCTAAACATTTCGAATAAATGGAATCACAATATATGGCTGTATGTGGCTTCTTTCACTGAGATATTTCCAAGTTCCACTGATGTAGTCTACTCTTTTTCATGGTTGAACAGCATTCCATCATATGAATCTTACCACCTCTTCTTTCCTGAGTAATGGACGTTCCACTGTTTCCACCATAGGGCTATTAGGAATACTGCTAAGAACATCTGTGTATAAGTCTCTTGCATAGACATGTTTTTGACTCTCCCAGCTAGATTCATTTCTCAGACTGAATTTGCTAGGTCATGGTAACTCTATGTTTAACTTTTTGAGGAACTGCCAAACTACTTTCCTAAGCAGCTGCACCATTTTATATTCACACCACCCATGTGTGAAGAGTCCAGCTACTCCTCATCCTGGCCAACATTTATTATTATCTATCTTTTTTGTTCCTAGCGGGTGTGATGTGGGATCTCATGGTGGTCTTCTCTGCTACTGACTAATGACGTCGAGTACTCTTCCGTGTGCTTAGTGGCCCTTTGTGAGACTTTGGAGAAATGTCTATTGAAATCCTTTGACACGTCTTAAATTAGGTTATTCATCTTTTTTTTTGTTATTTTTTTGTGCTGGGGATTGAACTTAGGGCCTTGCACTTGCTAGGCAAGCGCTCTACCACTGAGCTAAATCCCCAACCCAAGGTTATCTTTTAATTGACTTTTAACAGTTCTTTATATATGAATTACAAATATTTGCTTTCATTCTATGTGTTGTTTCTTTCACTTTCTTGGTAGTGTACCTGGCTAAGTTTATCTTTTTATTGTTGTTGTTGTTGTTTTTGGTTTTGAAGGGGTTTTTTTTTGAGACAGGATCTCTCTATGCCACGCAGGCTAGCCTCGAACTCTCTTGCCTCAGCCTCCTGAGTGCTGTGATAATAGGTATGTACTTCTATACCCGAGTAAAGGATTTTTTATTTTGTTTTGTTTTGTTCAGTCCCCACAGTGGGGACTGAACCCACGGCCTCTGTACTGAGCTACATCCCCAGCCTTTTTTTAATTTTTATTTTGAGACAGGATCTCACTAAGTCAATAAATTGCCCAGGTTGGCTTGAACTTGCAATCCTCCTGCCTCAGTCTCCAAGAGTGCAGGGTTTACAGGTGTGCACACAGTGCTCACTAGGGTCTCAATTTCTAAACACTAATACAACAGACGTGATTAGCACATAGGAGCACAAATACTATCATATACAGCATGAGAGAAAGGAAAAGCCTCTTGCCGTATGGCTCTTTTTTAGTCTAATGTGCCACATCTTGTTTGGACAGGATGGGTATCCAAACCTTCACAATCTTTTTTCATTCTTTCTTCCTCTCTTTTTGGGGGTACTGGGGTGTGAACCTAAGGTCTCTGGACTGAGCCAGGGCTGGGCTGGAACCCTCAGCTCTCACACTGCCAGGATTACAGGTGTGTGCCACCACCCACAGCATAACCCTTCACATCTAAGAAATTTACACTTGTCAGAAGAAAGAGAATAAGGACAAAAGAGATTATTCCCCAAATAGTAACAAAATCAGATTAGTAAAGGGATCAAGGAAAGGCAGTCTGTGCTCATGAAAACTGCCTCAATGTTGGAAAGGCTGAAGGCACATACTGAAAACAAAGTGATTACACCAATGCCCAATTCAGTGAGGGGCCCTGCCTGCCACACGGAGTGTGACAGGAGGCTACAGAACAGCTCAAACAAAGACGTCCTTGCAACAAAACAACTGCCTGACCTTGCATACTCCCTCCTCAAAGTCCAAACTACTGACCGAGCTAGGAATTTTCAGGTACTACTGATTTGATTTTGAACATGTTTTAAAAGATCTCAACTAGTTCATGGCAGTTTTGGGGTAAACAGTTAAGGCTAAAACAATGGAAAAACCAAGGTGCATCTTCTTGTAGTCCTAATGATTTAAGGTCAGTGTAGCAGGGGCTGGGGATTTAGCTAAAGTGGTAAAGCGCTTGCCTAGCAAGCACAAGGGCCTGAGTTCACTCCCCAGCACCCAAAAAACAAAAATTCAAACTAAGATAGGTTTAGTAGTAAGACACAGTGAAGTGCCAGTGGACCAAAAAAAAAAAAAATCTTGTAAGCTGGAAAGATTTTACGTTGACGATTCATCTAGTAAATGACATGTGAAAGTTTAATGTATTCTAACGGCTTTAAAACACAAAAATGGAGCTGGGGATTTACCTCAGTGGTTAGAGTGCTCGCCTCACAAGCCTAAGGCCGTGAGTTTGATCCCCAGCACCAAACAAACAAACAAACAAAAAACTAAAACACAAAAACGGGAAAATGGCCAATTTTCCTTATTAAGCTTTACTGGCACTGTTTATTCAAATTTCTAGAACAATGAATGGAAACCGAAAAAAAGACGAGGAGGCTTATAAAATATTTTCCCCCATACTTTCATATTTCTTAACATCCTTCCTTTTTTTGTTCCTATAATTATTTTTAACTGTTCCAAAGCAATTAAAAAAAAAATACCACTGTATTTTTCCATAAGATTTGCCCTGGGCTCACAAAACGCAAACTTGTACCGAAAACAGGGAGCTAGCTGGGCGTGGTGGTACATACTTGTAATCCCAGCACTGAGGAGGCTGAGGCAGGAGAATCGACTGGAGTTCAAGGGCAGCCTGAACTATATAGCAAGACCCTGTCTCAAAAAAAAAAAAAAAAAAAAAGTAACAAGCAGTAAGCAAAATTATTTTGATTGCCCAAACAGACACCCAACTCAGAATCTTCCTGCCTCAGCCTCCTGCCAAAAGATCTGATTTCTATGTCCGGACTCAGCTACAAGTCAAAATCACTTCGTACAGATTACTTTGCTCAAATAAAATTATTAGGTTGAACAAATCTTATTTGTTAAGATTTTCTTAAGCACAAAAATAAAGAAAGACTATTCTTTTTCATTTTGAGTAGAAACTGAAATAACGTAGGAAAAACACAGGCCATTTTAAAGTATACATTCCAAAAGGTATCCTGCATGCTTTGTCCCTGTTTAACCAAGACAGCACCATCAGAATTAGTTTATGCCAGGGCAAGTTAGTACAGAAACACCACAGATGAGCCAAAGGCTGTGATTTAAGGACTATGTGACAATCAGGATCTTTGTCCACGAACAATGAAAGAAATGTACTTGACCTGAGAGACAACTGTGCTTTATTCTGGACACTACCCAAAATTACCTCACTAAAACAAACAAAACCCAAGACTTAGTTCTAAACTAGGGTTGGGAATTTAGCTCAGTGGTAGAGCGCTTGCCTAGCAACCTCAAGGCCCTGAGTTCAATTCCCAGCACCCAAAAAAAAAAAAAAAAAAAAAAAGAAAAGTTCTAAACTAGCTGTAACAACCTCCTCCACGGTGCTTTTCTATAGCAAAAAGGATAAACACTAAAAAAACAAGTTAACTGGCTGGGGATTTAGCTCAGTGGTTAGAGTGCTTGCCTAGGAAGTGTGAGGCCCTGAATTCAATCCCCGGCACAAAAAAAATGTTAAAAATTTTAAAAAGTTAACCTGTAGTCAGAATATTTTACTCAAAATACAAACCAGGAGTGGTGGCATACACCTATAATCCCAGCACTTCAAAGGGTGAGGCAGGAGGATCCCCCTGAGTTTGGGGCCAGTCTGGGGTACACAGTTAAATTCAAGGCCAGCCCGAAGTACATAGTTAGACTCTGTCTCAAAGCAAGCAAAAAACAAATATAAACATGACTAGCTACCAGAGCTAAGACCTAAGGAACCACTATACAGCCATGATGTAGTTGTTTAATAGCAAATTTGCCTTCCTATCACAAGAACAAACATTTTAAGAAAAAAAATCTCCAAATGGACAGCTTGACCATACCTCAAACATATGAAAAGCTGATTTAAGCATGAACTTGACAAAGTGCTAAACAAGGGGCTTCACTGTAACTACCCCAAGTCATCATCAAAAGCCACCTAAAACATCTGTTGGCTGGGGTTATATCTCAGTGGTAAGAGAGTTCAATTCCCAGCAGCAGCACCCCCCTGCCCTCCTCCACACACACACATGCTCAAAAGAGTAAACTCTGAACTTCCAAAGCTGGTTAACCCTCAACAACTCTTCTTTATGAGCTGGACTAAAAAAAGCATTTCATGCAAGGCCCCGAGTTCAATCCCCAGCACCAAAAAATAAAAAAATAAAAAGTATTTCAATTGCTCCCAGGTTTCGGAGACAGCCAAGAGAGGGAAACAAAGTACCTGGCTAGGTCATCAACTGATCCCATCTCTGCCACAGTGTGGGCGGTAAGTACTAAATTCAATATTTATTACACTCACTTCCTATCTTGTTTTCCCTTCCAGCTGCCACAAATATGAAAACTGATAAATGAGGCTCCAAGACATTTTATCCATAAAAATGCAGGACATAAGCCTAAGGGTGCTCTATCACTTAAATCCTACCCTACCAAAACTCCTTTCTCTTTTGCACCCAAAACAACAGTTTGGTGGGGTGTTTTGTTTTGTTTTTGTACTGGGAATCGAACTCAGGGCCTTGTGCTTGCTAGGCAAGCCCTCTAACCACTGAGCTAAATCCCCAGCCCCCAAACAGCCCCCCCCCTTTTTTTTTTTTTTTTTTTTTTTTTT
>PVJO010023457.1:0-26216 GCA_004026905.1 Hystrix cristata | reverse complement strand
ACATGTTCTTGGTAAAAATAATAAAAAAATTAAAAAAAAAAAAGAAAGAAAATCAGAGGGAGGGAGAAGGGAGGAGAGGAGAGGGAAGGGCATGAAAATAAGACGTGGTATGCACACGTACGAACTCCCCACGATGAATGTAATAATTATTTACTATAAACATGTACTAATAAAAAATTTAAAAGTGAAATTAAAGAGTGAAAGTCCGCTGAGGCCTGTTTTAATGAAGAGCATTGCATTTCGCCTTCTAGAAAGAGCAAAGGCATCCTCTGGCTTTCCCGATCAACAGCTGCAACGTACGTAAAAATGTAATTCAGGTATATTCTCCAGAATGTGGCGGGCACAGGAGTGACATGGACTGAAAAATGTGAATAAGCACACTAGTAAGGAGACATGAACTTGAAAAAGATCCGCAGGCCGTGAGTAACAAGACAAGGTGAAGTGTATCATAAAGATCAGCCTCAGCAAGAATACGCACAACTCCCACCTGACAAAGTAGTGAGCAGCCACGGGAAAGTGTGTTCCAAGAGATTTAATAACCTTGCTGCGGCGTCGCTTCGCTCAGATGACTCATAGTTGTTTTCAGGGGTTTTTTGGTTTGTCTTTTGTTTTTGTTGTTTTGAGACAGGGTCTCACCATGACCTCAGACTCATGGTGATCCTCCTGCCTCAGCCTCCTGAGTTGCTGGGATTACAGGGGTGCCACCACCCCCAACGGATGACTCATAGTTGGAACACTATTGACAAAACGGGAGTCACCCCAGATTGTTAGACATGCAGCTGCAGGGTGTGCGGTGGCCTGCACAGGATATCAACGAGACTAAAGTTGATAAAAGTCTCAAGATAGAAGCAGACAAACCGATGAAGTTTTTTGTTCTATTTTGGTGTTGGTGCTAGCATTTTAGCCTAGGACCTCGCAAGTGGGAAGCACACTACCACTGAGCTATGCCCCAGCCCCAAAATAGATTGTTTTTTTAGGTATTGGGATTGCATTCAAGGCCTTGCGTTTGGTGGGCAAGCACTTTACCACTGAGCTAAATCCCCAACCCCCAAAATAAAATTTTTTAAAGAAAGATTTCCTGCACTGATAGACTCCATAATTTATACTGATTGGATTACACATTAAATATAATAAAAACAAAAACAAAATAAGTATAATAAAAACATAGTAGGGAAAAGTATTCGAACTTTAATAGTCATGCTCCAAAATAAAGCCAGGAAAGTATGCATAAGTGGCCATACTAAACAACACATTTATATGATTAAAAATATTGGAAAAGCAGAGATGAAATTATTATTTGGTGCAGATAAAGTATTTGTACAGAAAGAAATCTCAAGATCATCTGAAAGGCTATTACAGACAATCGCATTTGGTAAAGTGGCGATCAAAGATTTATATACAAAAGTCATTGCTTTTCTTTTTTTTTAGCCAAAATGATTTCTCTTTATTGCAATTTAAAATTCAAGTATAGAAAACTACTTACTTCAGGGAACAACATAGGACATAAAATTATCATTTGTTGAAAAACCAGTTGTTTCATATCATTATAAAAAACAAATACAAAAATCAAATCATAGAATTTGATGGATCTTATTTTAGGAAATGTTTTATGGCTTGTCAATTTAAAGAATAGGTTTATATATTGTTCTCTTCTAATTAACTTTTTAAAATATGTTTAGTGCAGACCATCATTTGCACTAAATAGATAAAAACTATTAACTACATTTGGATAAAAATCTGTTAGTTTAAGAATCTTATATTTCAACCTTAATAATTGGACATTTTGAATAATTTCGTTTCTTCAAGCCTCTTTCTTTTCTTTAAATTTTATTTTATTTGAGTGGTACATTTTAGATATATTTAATGATAATATTCATCATAGGGAACTTGTACCTGTACATGATATGTCTTGCTGCTCCCCCCCTTTCTCTCACCTCCCTACAACCCCTCCTCCCTCCTTATTTACAAAAGCTTTTTTCCATTTTTTTTCTTTCTATTCTTCTTTTTTTGTCCCTTCATTCCTTTCCCCCCTCCCACCTGACAACTGAAAGTATAATGGGAAAAGATCTATTTCACATTTTTAGCAAAATTATTAAATATCTAGGAAGAAAATTAAAAAGAATGTACAAAACCTATCAGAGGAAGTGTGAGAATGTCACTATAGGATGCAGAATAAGATGAATAAATATAGAAAGACATAATATTTTAAGATGTTGAATTGCTGTAAACTGGTTAATTAAATGTAATATAACCCCAAGGAAAAAGACATACAAACTCTCAAGTTCACAAATGGGGAAATCCTGTAGGGATATGGGAAAATTAGAAAGAGGGACAGTGAGAAAGGTGTGGCCTTGCCAGACAATCACTATATGTGACAGAGTAATTAAAATCACTGGCAGGTTGGGGAGTTAGCTCAGAGGTAGAGCACTTGCCTTGCAAGCACAAGGCCCCAAGTTCAATCCCCGGCACCGAGAAAAAAAGAAATAAAGAAAGAAAATCACTGGCTACTGTTGTTTAAAACACACCAGTGGAACAGAAATAATACAACTAGAGTATGCATAAAGTTAAGGCAGAATAAAGGGGCATCTCACGGGGTGGAGACGGAGGACCTAACAATGACGGACTGGTCAACCACCTGGGGAGAAAAAGCTGATCCCTCAAAATAAGTTCAGTGTTGATCAGTGTTGTGAGCATAAAGCCATAAAAGAAAAAACTAATAAAGTATGCCATATAAAAATATAAGTGTACACACACACACACGCACACACATTCTAAATGAAGGTGAAATCAAACCGAAAATGTGCGGCAGGGTTCAGCAGTCACTCTTCCCATAAGGGGGTCTGTCTTGAGCTAACCCTCTCCCCACCGGTGCAGGTGTGGGACAGAACCGCGTTCAGAACTCTCACACCCCATTTTCTCGGACCTGTGGGTGCTGTGAGAGGGAGGCACCACACTGGGGACCAGATGGCCCGGGCTGGTGTCATCGCCCTGCTCGGTGGTCGTGGCTCCAGATGTGGCAGCCCTGCTGTGAATCGGATGCCCCGGGAGGCGCGGTGCAACTGGCAGGGCTTCTGTGGGGGCCAGGTGGCTGGGTCTGCACTGCCCAGGCAGCTTCGGAGCGGCCACACAGTATCCCCGCCTGTGGAGCCTGCCGAGCAAGGTCTGACTCTCCTCTCCGGGCAGCAGCAGGTCCTCCCCTCCTCCGTGCGTCCTGGGGATCAGCATGGAGCTCCTCTGTCCCCGAGGTGCCGCACGGTGCCTCCCCACCTCCCTCAGTCTCATGGCCCTGTAAGGTTTCCGCCAACCCCTCTGATTGTTGTTTTAACGAACGTACACCACAGCAGTGAGGAAAATGAAGTGCTCTTTCCCTCAGACATACCCTTCCTTGGGTGGAGAAAACATTTGCTTTACATCTTTCCAGCACCGGGGAAGAAGAAGGGGACTAATAATAAATGTATTGACTAAAGCGATCTCATTTCCTGCCACAAATATTTGTGTATGTTTGATAAACCAGGGGAGACTCTCCTTCATCTAGGAAATAGGTCCCTTGATCCATTAAATACAGGAAGAGCGACACATTCAAAATTGGGTAAGTGCACAGCAGACCCCGAGATGCCTGCTTTCACCCCATCACTGATGAAGACCACAAAGTTAATAATACGTTGTGTTGGTGCAGGTGCGAGGGAAAGATGTTCAGTACGTGTACTCTGTGAAGATGACTACTGGTACAGACGACTGGAGAAGAAATTTGGCCATATCAAAATTTAAAATATATGAAGACACTGTGACATTTCAACAGGGGAGTTGAGCATCTGCAGATTTCATTGTCCACCCGTCCTGGAATCAGTCCCCTGTGTAACAGACCGATAGGATACATGGTCCTGGGTTGGATCCTGCCTTGGAAAAACTGGGTATGAGGGAACAACTGGGAAAATTTGAACATGAACTAAGTAATAAGATATTGGAACTAAGTTTGGCTATGTAGGATCATCTTCTTAAATTTTGGAGAAAAAAATACAAATTTTAAATGCATGCTAAATGTTAAATTACTCATAATTTACTTTAAATATTTTGGCATAAATAAATGAGAATTTGCTTAAAGGTGAGATTTCTACAAGCTCTGATCTGGTAGGAAGACATTAAGAGGAAGGTAATCATCTGTAAAAAGAAAAGAATGAACGGTGAAACTACAAAAAACTGGCTTGAACTAGCTCTGTCCAGTTCCCAAGTAAATGTTTGCCGTCCTAGAGCGCTATCAAGCATGGCAGATGCCCTGTGACAAGCCCTGCTGTGAGTAGAATCAGCAGCTCAGACCAGCCAACACCTGGAAACCACCTGCCTCGGGTGAAGAGTTCGGCGGAGACTAGAGGCGAAGGTCAGCTGAAAAAACAACCCCTACTTTTAGTGTTAACAGCCATGATTTGACACCTTATGCAAAACTGTAAGCAAAGTTAAGCAACCCATTTTGGCTGTACGGTCAGCGGCCTTGAAGATGGGCACATATTTTGTGCAATCAATAATGAAAACACTGAGTCTAGAGTTTTAAAAGAGTGCAATTCTGCCTGGCCTCAGGGTTGTGTTATTAAAGGGCAGCGCACTCCAACGGTTGCATTTCACTGATAGCCTCTGTTATTTGCATGGTGCAATGAAGAGGGTAGAGGAGTGTGTGCTGTGTAACAGGTCAGCTTCAGAGGGAGCTGGGGCCGAGCATGGTGGGAGGAGCAGGTATGAGGAAGAGCGGGCTGTGCTGCACCCACCGATCAGCTCAGGGCAGCCCCAGACTGTCCAGTGTGCTGCAGACCAAGAAGCATTCAGAAGAGCCAGAAGAGGCAGCATCTGGGATCGTGAGAGACGGGGAAAGGCACCTTTAGACGCATCAGCACCACTTAAAATGTGGGAACTATTTTTAAGTCTAGACAAAGTAAACTAAATAAAGCTAAGGTAATCATTCTGACTGGTTTTGTTTTGCTTTTACAAAACTAGGGATCGAACCCAAGGCCTCACACAAGCCACATCTCCAGCCCTTTTTAATTTTTTTAAATTTTGTGACAAGGTCTCACTAAGTTGCCCAGGCTGCCCTTGACTTTGCAATCTTTGTGCTTCAGCCTCCAGAGTAGCTGGGACTATAGATGTGAGCCACCACCACCACACCACACCGAATTCTAACCATTCGTCTAAAAGATGAGTATGGTAAAAAATAGAAATTAAAAGTAAAAATTAAAAGTAAAAAATTTAAAAAATTAAAATAAAATAAAAGATGAGTATGGGACACTATCCGAACTGATACCCCACTTACAATAACAGCAAACTCTGAGCTAAAAATTAGAAAACACTGACCGGCCCCTTTCCATGCTGAAAAATTCTGATAGTTGCTATGTATTCTGACTTTAGGGCCAATAAATAACCATACTACACTCCTCTCTCAAAGTGCTTCTTTGTCTAACCTACTTGCTCATTTTCACTCTTTTCAACAAGTATTTAACAGTATTAGGAGACAGGAACAGTTCCAGATGCCAAGACTATTGCCACTCCTGCTGGCCCCAGGACTGACTCCGTTTCCCCGGTGCAACCCTCTGTCTCAGGCCCACACTGGGCATCCTGGACCCCGCATCAGTGAGATCGTTGGCCCTCAGTGAGCAGCTTGGCTCCGTTGGGTTGACAACCGGCCAGAATCGTAAACTCAGCACCAAGAAATAACTACAGGGATGGAGTTTAAGAAAAGGAAGATATTTTACTTGTAAGGAAAAAAAAAGCAGAAGATAGGAAGCTGCCCCAGAGAGGGAGCAGGCGGCCCCAGAAGGACGGATTCCTGAGACCCTTTGTTCCTGGCTCTCTTTTTTTTTTTTTTCCGGTGCTGGGGATGGAACTCAGGGCTTGTGTGCTTGGGAGGCAAGTGCTCTAACCCCTGAGCTAAAGCCCCAGCCCTGTTCCTGGCTGTCTTGATTGAATGCCAGGGACCCTTCCCCTACCTGGAACTTGTCACAGCCCAGCTGACGGTCTGTGCTGCCCTTGGGTTAACCTGGGCCCTTTTGCCTACGTGTGTGTTCCTCTGGTGGCTTTGGGTGACTGCTCTCTCCTTGTCCGTCCTTGTCAGGGCCTTATCTCCAGGATGAGCAGCTGGTTGGTTAGAAGGAGCCCTGTCCAAGGTCAGCTTAGAGTCAGGAAGGGGATGTGTGGGTAGCTATTGTAGCGATATTGTGACCCTAGAGTGCAGATATATATATACACACACACACGCATGTTTAGTGCATGGGTGTGAGTATATGTTTTTATACAATGGATAAGAGCCTTCCCCAAAGGTAGGCAGCCCCCTCCCCTGCCTTCTCCTGGTGTAGGGGATGGCTATCCTGGCTTCTTGGCTCCATGCACTTGGCTGTCTGTGAGCTTTCCCTCTGGTGAGTCCCAACACCACCTGTGCTATCTCATGCCTTTCTTTATCTGGTTTTCTTCACTCTCTCCACCCTTGTCCTTGAAACTGTTCCCAGGGAAGTTTCTCTAGTAAAATTTTAACTTCCTCCAGTCAGATTATCCAGAGAAGCTAATGAGGCCCTTCTCCTATTCTCCTCTTCTGCAGACCCCTTTCCCCTACAAGATGAGTTGACATTTCAGGTTGGGAGGACCTGGAAGGCCCTTCCTAGAAAGGTTACTTTCAAGAAAGACTTCTGACACTGGAAGACTTTCATCAGGACACGGATGGCTCACGCTGGCTACTGTTTCAAGAACAAACTACCAAAGGTTAAGAGTAGGAAAGGGAGGTGAAGCATTTAGTCTGTTTTAAACTGGGTGTGGTGGTGCACGCCTGTGATCCCAGCACCTGGGAAGCTGAGACAGGAGAATCACTGCAAGTCTGAGGCCTGCATGGGCTACACAGTGCGACTTCGTGTCAAAAAAACAAAAAAAAAGAAAGAAAGAAAAAGTATCCCGTTCCAAAGCTCTAGTCCCTCTCAGACGCACCAAAGGAAACTGAGGGTCATCTTCTGAGGTGGGGCCTCAGTTTTATCTTTGAAAGGGGGAGGGGAACCTTACTTTTTCCTAGTTCATTTATGACTGCTGGCTTCCAACTTTACAATGAAAGTGATGCATGTTCCAACATGAAGCCTGCAAGTGGTGCTGGTGAAATGGACACTCCCGCGGGAACATGATGGGGCTGACGTGGGGCACTGGACTCTGCTCCGCTCATGGCTGGGCAGGCACCAAAGACAAGTGCCTCAGCCTGTGCCAGCACCCTGCTCTCCCCCTCTGTGGGAATAACAGCCGGTCCTATTCTGAGGCTGTGCCGGGAGCCATGGAGTGCCAAGGTTAGCCCGAGCGGGCCAAGGCCCCGCTGGTGTTTGGCGTTATTGTAATTATTAAGCCGTCTGGATCAGCTACTCAGCTTTGAAGCAGATGTGGGCTCCCAGGGACAGGGCTTGTGCCCTACTAATCACCCAACTCTTTTAGCTCTGAGCACAAGATTTGGATAAATAAAGGTTTCTGAGGTATCAGTCATAGTATTTTATGGACTAAAACATATCTAGAGGTAAGAAGAGATAACTGGCATGTTTTGTGCTTTGCCAAGTAAATATTTAGCTCCTCAAAGCACAAGAGCGTATTTGGACCCTGAACACTATAGGTCAGGGTTCTTGTTTGCCAAAAACAGAACTCACTCTATCCAGTTTCAGCAGGAAAAGGCTTATTAAAGTCCACTTGGAAGTTCACAGAAGGCCAGGGTCAGGCTGCTGTGGACGAACAACGCCCAAGCCAAGCTGTCGCTGGCTGCGGGGTCCCAAGGAAATTCTTCCCAGGTTCTCGGTGTCCTGAGCAAAGCACAGGGTGAGACGCCCAGAAGCGATCACGAGGGTGTAGATTTATCAGAGCTGGAGAAGCAGTGCCCACTGCAGGGTGACAGCAGCAGCAAGGATAAGGGAGGGGTCTTTGGGTCTCGAGGCACTGGATCACCTCTCCCTCATGCACGGAAGGCAAGCTGTCCTCTGCAGGCTCACTTGGTTCACAGCAGACGTACATGAAGAATTTGAGAACAGCGCTTTCCTGCTCCGTCCCACAAACAGCATGCAGAAACTGCCTCATCCTGGGTCCTGTGTGCTGCCAGGTGCCCTGGGGTCTCCATGCCGACAGGGCACACCCCTTGCTTAACTGGTTTTACCCCAGCCCTGATCTCCCCTGCTGCCACCTGACACAGGCACCCCGCACTGCAGAGCCTCCGCACAGCCCTACGGCTCCTCTGTGCTTCCTCAGCTGCTCCGTCTCCCTCGCCTCAAGGTTGTGTGTCTGATCAGTGCCACCTCCCAGCTGCTAGAGAGAGAGCTGGGGAGGCAGAACTCCTAACATGGAGAATTCCCCCAAGACACAGCACGAGAGGGCTGGTGGGCAGCCAGACGGCACAACCGTATTAAAACATAGAAATCATATATTGAATTGGCTGAAGACACCCCTCTGCTCTCACTACATTAGAATCCAGTCACACACATGAGATATATACATACCACACTTATTGTATGTCTGAGATCACAAGTCAGAGATGATTAAAATCAAAAAAAGCACAGAGAAAAATTCATTTAAATTTCTCAGAAAGTTTGATGACTATGAAGATTTGATTTTAAATTGAGTATTTACATTTAACTGTTAGACCTGCTCGATTTATTTTTCTGGATTTTCTTTCAAACTGAATACGAAAACATATAGATAACATTTAAAAGCCTACAGAGAATGTCTCTCCTGATTCAACTCTATTAATGTTGATGCGAAAAAACAGAGATCCAGAAAAGTTCAATGATTTACTCAAGGTCATTGTTGAAAAATAAATCATGTTGAAAGACCTCATAGTTTCATCAGATTTCCAAGAACCCCCTTTTCAGGGCCTCCCACGACACAGTTACCAAGCAGAGAGCTTTGGCCAACACAGCTCCAGATTCTGCTCCCTGTGGGCTCCAGCCAGAAAGGCTGCTTCCGCTCGCTGAGCTCTGGAAGATTCGCTTCCAGAAGCCCACACCCTCTGGATGTGCCCAAGCCTCAGACATGAAGAATGAGAGAAATAAAACCAGTTTCCACAGGGGCCATGATGTAGAAAACACTGCCGCCTTTCCCTGTGTGTGTGGTGTGTGTGTGTGCAAGAGCTTACACGACCATGCAGTAAGTAGGAGAGAGGGATGCCACCCCCAAGTAGCCTGAGCAGTCACGTGGGACCCCACTCCCGAAGAGTCCAGCGCCTCCCGACAAGCACCCTGGGGACCACGCTTTTAGTCACATAGACTGCATAGACACTGAGACCTCACTCGGACCGCAACAGACCCTGGTCGCACTCTTGCGTGCTCTGACTTTGGAACCCAATCTCCTCTCAAAGGCCTGGCCTCCTCACCCCATCCCTTGGGGATCAGAGTCTCAACAGAGACATTTAGAGGAGACTCAAACTTTGAGACCAGAAAGGAAGGTGATCGGATTCCCAAACCAGCACAGAATTCCTATTCTGGGGTGAAGGGGTGGTCAGGGAAGGGTTTACCAGGAAAAGATCTGACCTGAGTTTTAAGGGGCAAACGGGAACACAAGAAGCATATTCCAAGTAAAGGACTGCGGAGCAGAACGGCTTCAGCCTCTCAGTGAGGTAGAGTACAATATGAACCCACAGCTCCTACTATAATTTAACTACAAGAGTTTCTCAAAGTAGACTGGGATCAAAAGAGTAACGCTTCCCTTACTCCCTGGAGGGCTAAAGGAGGTTGGAGGACATTTAAGCAAGATGAGTAACAGTCATCTCATTTCAGAAGGAAACGAGGCTGGATGGGTGCGGCTGACTTCCCTCCGTTAGGGCTCTGCATTTTCTCTGGCATAAGACACCAACTGCAGAAAAAGGACGGCTGGTGGAGTCAAGGTGAAGGGAGGTCGTGGTCCTCAAAAGCAACTATTGACAAAGAAAAGCAAAGGAAATGCCAAGTGAGGGTGTGACAGAGGCAGGAGGGGAGCCCCGGTGGCCCTACAGGTGAGTGACTGCTCCTTCATCAGTCATTTGCTGCCTGATTCCTTCTGGATAATTCGACAAGTATGTATTGAGAGCCAGTCAGAGGGCTACATTTTCATGTAAGAATTATTATTTACCTATATCCAGAAATAGGTAATAGACTCCTGATTCATAACTGTTGAACAGTAATGGAAAAATAGTAAGCACAAAAGTAAACACGTATTTAGAAGTTCTGAATCCCTCGTGTAGAAAATAGTGTAGTGTTAGCTCTGAGTAAAGCAGAGCTGAGTAAGGAAGGGCCTGAGGTGAAGCCGGGTGAGCAGCCATGTCGATGGGAACCGAAATAAGAAGAGAGAGTGACTGAGGACTTTGGACCAAGGAAGAACCTCAGAGGACATGGATGCAGCCTGCTCCCTCCTGCAAGGAGTCGCAGCCACTCCCTACTAAGCTCCTAAATTTTGGGGAATTTGAAATACGCAATAACGAGCTTTTTCTCCCTCCGTAGTCCCAGTTTTCTTTAAACCCCACGTGTTGAAGAACTGGGTTAGAAACCTGAGTTCCAGCTGGTCATTTTAAGTTCACAGAGTCACCTGTGATGGGTGACAGGCGGCTGCTAAACAACTGGAAAGTTCCTGTCCCCTGCTTACCTACAGGTGGACGTAGGGCCACGTGGCCACCCACTCAGGACCCTCATGGAAATCCAGTAATTCTCATTCTTCTTCTAATTTCGGATTAAAAACTCTCCTAACTTCCTCCTTTTGTTTTGCCACTTCATTCCTTGATGCTGAGCCCATGAGCTCGGTACCTGCGGTACTTTGTAGTCATTATCTAAGTCAGTGAGTAAACAGAAGACCAAACTCTCCTCTTCCCCATCTACATCCAGAACCTTCCTTCAGTAAGATGCAAAGAGTGGGAAATAAACAGCCAAAGCCAGCCCCAAGCAGCAAGAATGAACTGATTTCGGGGTGGTCTGTTGCTGCACCCATGTTGATCCTGAGTCCCCACAGAGACTCTCCGGGTTTCCCTGCCATTCCCTGCAGCCTCCCGTGTGGCTGCCTGGTCCTAATCCCCACCGTCTCTGCCTGACATAACGCTCCTTCCCTTGTCTCCTACAGTCTAGTCTCGACTCAGCAGCCAGAGGGGCTTTCAGCTGAAGGAGGGCTGCACTTAGTGACTGGCTTAAAAGAACAGACGGTGGAAAGGGAAAGGTGCTGGACTCGCGCGCAGTGGGGAGCCCCACAGAATCCCCTCCCTCTCCAGTCGGCAGGCCGGGCATCACCCTGCCAGGCGGGGGTCGTGTTCGCCTGATGTGAGGGGGGAGCCACTTCAACCCTGAGGTTCTCTGGCCCGGCCCCAGTGACCGGATCACAGGAGAACACCAAGCAAGTCCAAACTGAGGAACCTTCTAAGGAAACCTCGTCAGTACTTTCAACGCTACCGAGGTTATGAAAAACAAGGAGTGGAACTGAGAAACTATAGACTAAAGGAGACGGTGGAGAAAGTAAGAATTAAATGCAATGTTGTTACCAGGTTCTGGGCTGCTGGAGTCTCCTGCTGGAGGTGGTTTCTAGGTTCCTTCTGTCCTGAGCAAAGAATTGGTCCAGACAAGGGCAAAAGATAGTGAGGTTTTACATTTACTAAAGGTAGGGAAAGAAACGGGCTCTGCACAGCAAGTTTAAGCCAAGAAAAAGCAGGAAAAAAAGAAGCGTACCCCACAGCTGAGCGTGGGCCACGTGAGAGAGAGCGCGCAGCGGCAGAGAGCACGATGGCGACCGTCCTTTGTGCCTCCCTCAGCTGCAGTCAGGGCTGGACCGTGCTGGCCAGCACTGTCGTGGTTCTTGGGAGACGTCTGTGTGCGGGGCTCCGGGAACTGTTCGCAGCCCGTGTGCAGGACCCGCCTACGTGCCCAGACAGTCTGCCGCGCCCTGATCTCCTGACTCAGTGTGGTCTCCTGGACCAGATTCTGAAACAGACAGACAGTCATGGAAAAACTGGCGAAACCTTTTCGAAGTGTAGAGATTAGTGAATAGAAAGACACCAACGCTGGCTTCTTAGTTTTGAGGCATGTACCTCAGTAAGGTATACGATAACATCAGGGGAAGCCCACACTGGGTAGGCTGTGAAAGGCTGGGACACCGCCAGCCTGCAGGGGGTGGTAAAAAGCTGGGCTACCTGTGCCACCTCTGTGGCTTTATCCCGAGATAAAAAGATTATTGAAAAAACCACAAAGGAGGGAAAACTCCATTGACCTCCAGCTCTTGCAGACTGAATGATGAAGTCCTCACAGGGCGGGCTGTTTAAAGCTGCAGCTTTCCTAGCCTGAAGTGCCCCTCTCTACTTTTCTCCAAAGCACTTGACCTCATCCAACACGTAGCCATTTATTTATCCATTTGCGTGCTGTCTGTCTCCTCTCCACACTCCGCCCTCCACCACAGTGTAGATACCACACACGAGGAAATCCTGCCTCTCCTGCTCGTTGCAGAGAGGAGCATCTGACATAACGGAAAAGATGAAGGACTGCATCGGTCAGTCTGCCCAAGCCCTCATGGTCCTCGCACTCACTTTTAACTGCTGTAAGTTCTAAACCAAAATGACCAAGTGGAGAAAGCAACGCGCCTCTAACAGCCATTTAAAAATAAAATAAAACTGACACTCTGCCTGGGTATGGTGCTCACGCCTATAATCCCAGCAATCGGGAGGCTGAAGCAGGATTGCCACAAGTTCAAGGCCAGCCTGGGCCACATAGTGAGACCCTGTCTCAAAAACAAAAACAAAGAAACCTAGGCTGGGGATTCGGCTCAGTGGTTAGCGTGCTCGCCTAGCAAGCACAAGGCTCTGAGTTCAATCCCGGCATCAAAAGAACAAAGAAACAACAACTTTATACCCTGAAGAGTGTTTTAATTTTTTCCTTTTTATCGCTTATTCGACAAGATCATGTTTGCATAGTTAATCTTCTTAATAACGAATGACCTTTTGAATTTTGAATACTATATTACATGCTGAACTTATTTTCCAAATAGATTAGTTTTACAACGAGGAAACTATCGGACTTAACGCTGTCTCCCTAATCCACACTTGCCATGATGAACATGTGTCCAAGGTCCGGACTGGGGCTGGGTGTGGGACTCAGTGAGAGAACACTTACTTGGTATGTGCAAGGCCTGGGTTCAAATCCCTGTGACAGAAAAAAAAAATCCAAACTAGTTCATTTTAGGGTTTTGGCTCATATTTATTTATTTATTTGTTTGTCTGTTTGTTTGTTTGAGACAGTTCAGGCTGGCCTTGAACTCACGGCAATCTTCCCGCCTCAGCCTCCCAGCAGATTACAGGTGTGCACCAACCACACCCAGCAAAGTAGTTTATTTAGTTTTAGAGCTTTTTCTGGAATCCACAGAAGGCCATGAAGCTATTTTATACTGTTTTTATTTTTGTTCTTGATATTTTCACTAAGAAAATATTAAGAAAGAATATACAAAAAAGTATACAAGTTGTAAGTGTGCGACTTCATGAATATTCATGAGCTGAACCCTCTTGTGTACACAGTTCTATGATCAAAAAAGTAGAACATTACTAGCAACCGAAAGCAGCCCTATTCCTTTCTTGTCACTCTTCCCTCCTCTAGAATAATCAATATTGTGATGTCAAAGATCTAAGTTTAGTATTGTCTGTTTTTGTACATCATATAAATGTAATCTTACAGAATGATCATTTTGGATCTAGCTTCTTTTATCCACGATATTTTATGATTCATCCATGTTGTTCACATTGTTTCACATTGTTCACATTGTTACAAATCATTTATTCCTTTTGCACATAGCATGCTGTCCTGTAGATACATCACAGTTCATCTACCCGTTCTATTGTTGGTGGGTGTTTGGGTAGTTCACACATTACGCCCCTCATTTACCAACGAGCCACTGTGGACATCCTTATAGAGATCTTTTGAGGGACATGTGTGTACATTTCCTCCCGTGAAATTGCTTAATACAGAGATGTACAGCTCTAACAGGCACCACTGAACTTTTTTTTCTGGCCTGTTGTATCAACATTCACTCCTACCAGTGATAAGAGTTCCAGTTCCATCTTCCCCAACATTTTATTTACTTTATTTTTATTTTTGTGGCACTGGGGACTGAATCCAGGGCCTTTGCACTGAGCTATATTCCCAGCCTTTTTAAAATTTTTTGAGACAGGTTTTCACTAAATTGCTGAGTTGTCCAGGCTGGGCTCAAACTTGCAATTCTCCTGCCTCAGCCTCCCAGAGTGCTGGGATCACAGGTGAATGTCAACATGCCCAGGTATATTTTTCATTTTATAGTAGATGTGTGAGGGTTCCACTGAAAGTTAGGTTTCAGAAGTACCGACTTCTTTTAGAAATTTTTTAAGTGAGGTATGATCACAAATCCAAAAAGTTGAAACTAAGTAGTGTTTAATGTATGTCTTTTTAGTCTTGGAGGTTGTTTATATATCTCTCTCTATATATAATAGACATAGATATATATATATGTATATACTAACTTGAAAGATACATTTCCCTGTGTTCTTGAGGTCCAGAAGCTAGTGGATAATGACAGTTTTGCTACTCAGAAATGTGTCACTGCTTTTCTAAGTCAGCAGAGGACTGTGTCACTGATACTAATCTAAAAGTAGACATCTAACCTGAAAGAGAAAAGCTTCACACTAAACTTTCTGTTATCAGCTAAAGCCCTCACAGAACCCTCTTACGATGCAGCAAGCAGACCAGGAAGGCAGTGAGAGCAGGCGGACCCAAGGCAGTAAAGCCTTCCCTCCCAGGACTGTTCAGGTGAACAGCTATTCGGTGACCTCAAACAAAACTTCTGTTTACTGCAGAGGACGCTGAACTGCGACCCGGGAGAGCGCAGGCTGCTGGGTGCCGCAAGCCCGGGGAGCGGCTTGAAGGCATCACACGGCTTCCCCAAGACCCGGCTCAGCGGAGGGAGACACGCAGGCTGGCGCCGCCGCCACCTTACCTGCTGCAAACACTGTTTTCCAGGGTTAAAAAGTAAAACGCTAGGCGCAGTGTTAAATCAAAACACCCTCAATGTGTAAGGCTAAATGACACATTTCTAGTCTAAAAAGGTCTGTGAGAAGCCAGTTCCATCTCGCTGATTTACTCATTTATTTCAGTACTCCCAGGAGTGGGAGCCAGAGCCTCACGCATGTGAGGCAGCCACGGACCCCTGAGTTCCACCTCCAGCGCCCAGCCTCGCGTCACAGGAGAGGCCCGGGAGTGGACAGTGGACGTCCTGGCATCTTCCCGGCTACTGCACACACAGATGGAAGTGATTTCTTAGCACCTGAGTGAGATGATGTCTATCTCCTGGCTGGGAAAAGGTGGAGATCCTTTACCCGCAGCACCAGACACGCGGAACTCACACGCCAGGTGGTGTCCAGGCGGACTAGGGGTTGTGGCAAAAGAACACAAGTACTCCTGCTCCAAACTGGCTTTCTTCGCTATTGAGTACAAGGACCACGCTGTGAGGAGTGAACGGTATTGTGTATAGGAAAGGCATACGTAAGTGCCTGGCATGTAATAAGCACTCAGCAACATCTATCATGGACACAGTAGGTGAATGATGATTTTTTAATGGATCTAATCAGTGGGGTGGGGAGTTAAGGACAAATCGGGAGGCTGAAGAAAAACGAAAGTATTTCAAAGGCTGCCTATACAAATTTTTTTGTTGTTGTTTTGTTTTCTGAGACAAGGCCTTACTATGTAGAGCAGGCTGGACTTGAACTCACTATGTAGCCCAGGCTGGCCTCGAACTCAGTGATTCTCCTGCCTCAGCCTCCTGAGTGCTGGGATTTCAGGTGTGCACCACTATACCCAGCTATACAAATCATTTTGGAAAAGGTAAGAGTGGGTAAGAGTTTAATAAAGTTTCCTGTATCCAAACACACTTTTTCCTTATAACTAAAATTTCCTACTACGTTCAAATACTTTTTTTTCAGTGCTGGAGATTGAACCCAGGACCTCAAGTGCGCTGGGCCAGGGCTCTACCACACGTCCCCAGACCTTACAATTCTTTAACGACGTGCGCACGCTTGGATACGCACAGCCAGCACAAGGCACGGGTAGCAGTGGCTATTTCTAGGGAGGGGACTTGAACTGCAACAGCAGCTGGGAAGGATTTTTAGAATTTTTTGCCATGTCCTTGTCACCTATTAAAACTTCGTAATTCGTTTTAAATTGAGTGCTACTGGTTTAAAAACGCCTCAGTTTTGCTGAAGGAACTTGTGAAATTGGGAATATCGGCTCTCCCACTTTATTCACTATTAGAGCCCTGCTAGCGCCCTCTAGTGCCTGCGACCCACTAAGTCGCCAGCCACAGAGCGGCCACTCTGAGACTGGCCGGCTCACCAACACTCTGCTGGTTAACACCAGAACTAGTTAACAGACTAACTGAGCGGTCATCTACTCAGATACCCCAGTGCCTTAGCTGTCAAAAATCCAGGTATTGTGAAAGGCGGCACTCCCTCGCCCAGGTCCCCCCGACACCCAGGTCCAGGAGTGTGGGAGGGGCGAAAGGTCATGAGGACTACAGTACAACCTTTTGTTCTTTTCCCTTCTTTTCTCATTTTAAACTTGACGTGCTAATCATAAGCAAAAGGATTTTACTTTCTCAGATTCTTTTGTTTGTTGGGTTTCGTTTTTTTGAGACGGGGTCTCGCTATGTAGCCCAGACTGGCCTTGAACTCATAGTGACCCTCCTGCCTCTGCCTCCCGACTGCTGGGATCGCAGGCGTGTGCCGCCGCTCCTGGCTGCTTTCTCAGTTTTATCTCAAGCACATATCGCTTCGGGTGCACTTTTATTAATTCATCGTTTGCTGTGGTAATTTCCTGCTCAGCGTAGCCTTCCACATACAGAATTTCCTTCCCTACTCTTACTTGGACTGAAGGTTCCAGACCGTCTCAGACTTTGGGCTGTCCCGTCAGTTATGTACATTCTTTGATGTTTTCGTCATTTTAAAATCAGTATGTTCTCCTCGTAAAAATATTTTGGGAACTACAGTGGAAAGAGGACGAGTACGATAAACGCAAGCGGTAATTCTATCAACGGTAACTGGGCTAACCTCCCACTTCCTCTCACTTCTCCTGATACCTGTTACACGCGTAACTCTCACGCGGGATTTGGGAGTCGTCTTAGTACTTCCCACTTTCGCATTATGTTAAAAGTCTGGTCTGTCAAATACTGCAACGATTTTCCTACCAGAAACGGCTGCGTGCCGGCTGCGGGCCAGAAGGCCATTTGGAACCTCCTGCACAGCGCTGTGTGTGCGCGCCTCCTACCGGCGTGCCTCCGTGTGTGCGCACCTCCTACCGGCGTGCCTGCGCGTGTGCGCGCCTCCTACCGGCGTGCCTGCGCGTGTGCACACCTCCTACCGGCGTGCCTGCGCGTGTGCACGCCTCCTACCGGCGAGCCTCCGCGTGTGCACGCCTCCTACTGGCGTGCCTCCGCGTGTGCGCGCCTCCTACCGGCGTGCCTCCACTTGTGCGCGCCTCCTACCGGCGTGCCTGCGCGTGTGCGCGCCTCCTACCGGCGAGCTCCGCGTGTGCGCGCCTCCTACCGGCGAGCTCCGCGTGTGCGCGCCTCCTACCGGCGAGCCTCCGCGTGTGCACGCCTCCTACTGGCGTGCCTCCGCGTGTGCGCGCCTCCTACCGGCGTGCCTCCACTTGTGCGCGCCTCCTACCGGCGTGCCTGCGCGTGTGCGCGCCTCGTACCGGCGAGCTCCGCGTGTGCACGGCTCCTACCGGCGAGCTCCGCGTGTGCACGCCTCCTACCGGCGTGCCTGCGCGTGTGCGCGCGGTGTCTGTCCCCGGGAGCACGCCGCGCACCGAGCCGGCCCAGACCTCTGCGGCCGGCGCGGGAGGAGGGCGGGCGGGCGCGGCCGGAGGCGCCGCCGTCCGTCTCACCGTCCCCGCCCCGCCGCGCGGTCCGCTATAAAGGGCGCCGCGCCCGCCGCCCGCCGCGGAGCCGGCCGGACCGCAGGACGCTCAGATGGCACCCGCGGGCGGCGAGAAGGCCAAGAAGGTGAGTCGGCCGGGCGGGCGGGCGGCGCCCTCCAGCGGGGCGCGGAGGTCGAGGCGGCGGAGGGGCGGCGGGAGCCGGAGGCTGGCGGGCCCGGGTGGGCTGCCGCGGAAAGCGGAGGACCGACGGCCCCGCGGGGCGTGACTGCGGGCTTCCCGGGCTGGGCCGGTTCGAGCAGTCATGGATGACGATGACGATGGTGAGGATACGATGATGATGATGATGGCGATGATGATGACGATGATGACGATGAGGATGACGATGAGGATGACGACGATGATGAGGAGGACGATGATGATGAGGTCGATGAGTTTGTTCTGGGGCCGGAACCCAGGGCCCTCACAGTGAGCTACATCCCCGGCCCTGTTTGTTATTTTCAATTTGGAGGCAGGAACTTGCCAAGTTGCCCGTGCTGCGCTATTAGGAAAAAACAAAGGTACATCTCAGCAGGGCGGGTGGACTTCAGCGCAAACCCCAGAGGGACGCCCTGGAGCGGCTCTCCTGCGGGCTGCAGGGTCTTCAGTAGGTCCTGGGCATACAGCGGGCTGCGAAGGACAAGGTCACAGGACTTCCGAGGGGCAGAGCTCGGTGGAAAGGAGTCGTGGCCCCGCCAGGGACCAGGCTTGAGAAGGCGCAGCAGGTCGGGGGCGGGCCCGGCCAGAGGCGCAGCGGAGGGGAGAGGCTTGGCCTCTGGTCAGCCCAGGACGGCGGCGGCCAGACTGCTCCTTCGGGCTGCACCTGGGGTCCTTCTGCCTGAGTTTCTGAGTTTCACACTCAGAAACTACCACTTACGGTGGACGCCTCGGGGGAGGTTTTCTCAGTAACCTTGCTTGTGCCTGAGTGTCAAAGCCCAGGCCATCACGTCTGCACGTCAGACGTAAAACGTGTTGCCTCGCTGACGTGTTCATTACAAACAACCGGGCAAAGCAGGAGGAACAGCGCCTGCTACGTTTTTGTATATATTCTGCTAGTTTGCACTCTGGGCCGATAGGTGCTCCTTAAAGCAAAAATGGGCTGATACTATATATACTATTTTGTAACACTTTTTCAAAACACAGCATTTTTTGTAATATGTTCCACTTTTTAAAAACCCTGTCTGGCATGAGCACGGACTCTTCTGACGTCCAGGTCGTTTTAAAGTGCAGCAGATCCCACGAGCTGGTGTGGTCTGCATGGTCATTGAGGAGCCCCTGCCCACCCAGCCACCAGGCCTCAGAGGCTGAGCCAGGCTGTGTTAAAACGTCGTGGTACTAAAGTTTGAAGCACGCGTATGTTTGATGAGAACTGCTAACTGCCAAAGTGTCATAGATCACTTCGGCCAGAAGAAAATCATCTCTGTGAACTTTGTTCGTGTTTTTATATAACTGCTTCGGCAGCAGTCCTTATCCATATAGATGGACTCCTTGTCAGTTGGGTCCTGGCGATTAAAGCTGTAGTTTTGAGATGTGTCACATGATTTGCAATCATGACAGATACTTGGATTTCAAAACTATGCGGAGCGATTCTGTGTAGTTGTTAATGTGTGGACTTTCGGGCTGGTAAACGAGCCTCCATTTTTCTTCTGCTTTTGTCAGTTGTCTCTTCTTGGGTGCCCGCTGCCCGCGTGCGGTGGGGTCGGGCTGCAGACTTGGGGTTCACAGGAGGGAGCAGAGAGGAACTGGGTGCAAAATTCCACGGACATGCCATTCAGATGTGTGCAGCCGTATTATGTGAACCCTTGGTGTGTCTGCCAGTCTTGGGAGTAGGTGGAAAATAGCTGATTTTTCCTGTTTTGTGGCTTGTGCAGGGTGGTCCCACCTCTCCTACCCCTTTGTGAAATCAATCTAGGTGCTACTTGAGGATAAAAGTCAGAAGATTCTGGGATTGGAGGGCAGTGTTGTTTGGTTTTGGTTTTTTGAGACGGGGTCTTTCTATGTAGTTCAGGCTGACCTGGAACTCACTGTGTAGCACACTTGCGGCAGTCCACCTGCCTCACCCTCCACGTGCTGGGATTCCAGATGTTCCAGGACAACTCTTAGTGTGGGAGACCTTGTACAAATTACTCGCAGACTCTGGGCTTTGATTTCTCATTTGTAAAAGCAGAGAGAGCCACCTAAATTGAAGGTGGAGTAGCTTTTATTTTGAAGTCTATGATTCTTTGACATGGCAATAAGAGTCGCACTAGTGAATTCCTTTCTAAGCTATAAAAACCCTTTTAAAATATTCTATTCCAAATTCATCTCTTGAACATTAACCCTGGAGTGATTCTTGCCTAGTACACTAAATGGAATAGGTATGGAGCCCGGCCAGGAAGTCAATCATGAGATTTGCTCGCTCTCTCTCCCACTCTCCGGATAAAGTACCACCCACGTGTCCACACACAGCCTCCTGGGCGCCTACCGCGGGGAAGGACGCATAGCCCTGATGCCAGAGAGAGGTCTTGATGAGGTTTGGCCATCTTTGTACTAGAATTTCTTCCTTCTGGCTTTACCAAGGGTCTTGTGACTTTTTAGTCTTTAAAATGCCTTAATAGCATTACATGCCACTTTAAAACAGTTTTAATCCTCTCTCATTTACTGATAGAGTAAGAAGGCTAGCAGTCATGATTTTAAGAATGTGTGCTTCAAAACTAAAAAAAAAAAAGAAAAGAAAAAGAAAAATAATGAACAAGCAATAAACTAAAAGAAAAGAAAAACAAACAATTGTGTGCTCCAGGGCTAGTGGTGTGGCCCAGCAGTTGAGTACGCTGGATTCGAACCCCAAAATGGCCAGAAAGAAAAGTAGGGCAACTATAGTTTAGAGTGATTTATTATATATTTTATAAAGAACTAGGCAAGAGGAGTTTGAAGGTTCCAACGTAAAGAAATGATACCAGAGAGATGATAAAAATGTAAGGACATGGTATCCTAATTACCTTGATTTGCTCACTTACACATGTTATGCAAGAATTTAATTACCAAGCTGTACCTATAAATATGTACAACTTTTTAAAATAATACAATGTTGAGTGAAGAAAGAAAAGGTAAGTGTAGATTTGAGGCTTTATAACAAATGTTTAGTCCCTCAGAAAATGTTTCTTCTAACATATCATCCTCCCACAGTACTGTATAAATACTTTCTTTTTTCTTTTGTGGTACTAGAGGTCAAACCCAGGACTTTGTGCGCTCACTGAACCCGGGCTGAAACTCCTCCATGTGTTTTGGAGACACCCAGCACATACACGGAGTACACACATTTTCATTATAAAGACATTCTGTCATGGCGCTATGTATAAAACATGCATGTTTTAGAGAATTCTAAAGAAATCATATTGCCAGGCGTGGTGGCACACACCTATAATCCCAGCACTCGGGAGGCTGAGGCAGAATGGCTGCGGGTTCAAACCCAGCCTGAACTACAAAGCGAGACCCTGTCTCCAAAAAACGAAAGAAAAGAAAGAAAGAAAGAAAAAGCATACTTCTCAAAAGTGTATCAGCGGGAATACTGAAGGAGAAAATTGTTCTAAAAGCTCAAGTCATGCCGCTTCCCCCTCGTCTGTCACCACAGGGCATCCTAGAACGCTTGAACGCTGGCGAGGTGGTGATTGGAGATGGGGGCTTCGTCTTTGCCCTGGAGAAGAGGGGCTACGTCAAGGCGGGACCCTGGACCCCGGAAGCGGCTGTGGAGCACCCCGAAGCAGGTCGGTGCCCAGCTCTGTTCCGAGTTCTCACACTGAGACCCTGCTGCTCCAAGTCCTGGAGCGGCCACCAAGCCCCGGTGGCAGGCCGCGCTTGCTCAGATTGCTGTGCCTGCTGGGCACAACGAGGGCAACAGTGTAACGTGGTGGACAGCACGGTGGCTCTCCCTGCTGCTGTCCACCGTCCTCTCTGGTTCCTGCCCTGGGACCTGGCTCACTGCCTTCCTCTCTGCCTCCCCCCGCCGGTCGGTGGCTGCAGTGCCGGCCTGGCAGTGCCCGAGTCCCCTCCTCTCTCCAGCGCGCCTCCCTCCACACCCCACTGGGCAGCCTACCTGCCTGGGCCAGGACCCAGGGCCGCCCCGCCCACCTCCCTCTCCTCTGCTCCCGCACCAGCTTGGCATCCCTGCCCCTTGCTCCCCCGGTGTCCCCCTGTCCGCCCTCGGCACCCCTCGTATCACCGACTCCCTCCGTTGTGTTGGCAGGCGGGTTAAATTCCTGCCACCCGTGCACGGTCAGTGGTCGGCCAGCTCCACACCTGCACCCAGTATCCTCCCTCCCGCAGGTCTCTGATGGCCGGGAGGGGTGGCGGAGAACCGGAGGGGACTGATTCTTCTTACCAGGAAGCAGCCTCTGGCCCTCTAAGAGAAGCATTCATCTTCACCAGGAAGAATGGGGCCAGTTCTGCCAGCCCAGACTACTGGGGCTTTTCACGCTTCTTGGGGAGGCGCCCCCGAATGTCTCCCCCACGCCCCAGTCCCGGGGTCCCATTTCCCCCGGACCAGGCCCGGGCCCAGGAGCTTGCCTAGTTGACAGGTTCATCTCTCTAGAGCTCTGCTTCCTCTGACCTTAGTCCCAGGCCAGATTTCCGGCCCTTTCTGCTCTCTGGCTGTGTCACCCCAGGGCCTTCAGACTCTCATCCTCGGCCTTAAATTGGGGATAATTCTCCTTCGGCTTTCATTGTCCTTCCCCGGCGCCTGGAAGGCACCAGCACCATCTGGGCTCTGTAGCCCGCACCGTGCAGGTCATTACCGTTGCCCATGGCCTTTGCCTGTGACCTGCACACGCCTCAGAGGTCACATACGCCGCCTGCTGGCTCTGTGTCCCTTGCACAGGTAGCCCACCCTGGTTCGCCACGGCTTAGTATTTTGAACAGCTCCGTCCCTGGAGCCACTATCTGAGACCCTCCTGCCACCAGCCACGGGGTGTGCATCCCCCGCCGAGGGAGCCCAGGCCCCACAATGACATTTTCCAGCGGCTTCCAAGGATTAGTTCTGGATGCTGTTGCGGGTCGGCCGTCCAGATGCCAGCTGGGAGCGGGAGATGTGTGTGCAGGGCTGTTACGGAGAGGGGCAGGGGCAGCAGTGGACAGGGAAGTGTTTGGTTGGAAGCAGACCGCGGCTCTGGCCATCCTTCTCAGCTCTGCCGCTGGCAGGCTGCTCGCAGTGGTCCCAAGTGAGTATGGGGCTCGAATCTCCGTGTCCTCCCCCTGCCAGAGGCAAAACGCACCTGCAGGTTGTCAGCGGCCACTGCACGGGCGGCCGCAGGAAGAGCCTCACACGGTGAGGGCGTGGGGGCTGCAGGCTCAGCCGCCGTGGCCCCTACTCTGCCTGCAGTGCCACCATCTGCTCCGCGTCCATCCCTGCGGCTCCCTTGTCTCAGCATCCGAGTCACTTCTTCAGAAAGGCCTGCCCTGCCTGCCACGTCTAAAGTGGCCCCACAGCCCTCGGTTGTCTTTATCACCTCTTTCCTATTCTGCCTTGTTCTCTTGAGAGCACTGTCAGGTTTCGCTTTTGTCATCATCACCATTATTTGTCCGCCCGTATCGTAAGGCAAGTTCTTTGCTGCTGCGACATCCGGGCCCCAGGACAGTCGAGGCCCGGCAGGGTCGGCTATGCGACTTCACAGCTGGGCGGGAGGAGAGCAGACTGAAGGGCCTTTCCAGGCTGGCTGGGAGTGCGATGAGGAGGGAGGGAGGTTTAGGGGTGTCCGCTCAAGGCCCTTCCTGTGGGGCTGGGCCCTGGACCGCGCTGTGAGGTTGCTCGGATGACTTCGAAAGAGTTGAGTGCTTCCAGTGAAACGGGAGGAGTCTCGCTGACCGCTCGGCGAGATGAAGGGAGCCTCCCTTCTCCGATCACTAGGAGAGCACTTTGTGTGGAGCTCAGGGAGAGGCAGCCGCGCTAACACTGCCTGTGGAGTGCGGAGCGTGCAGCTTGAGATGAAGCTTGAGACCCCGGAGCCTGACTGCCTGGCCCACACCCTGAGGCTCCTCCGGGCTCAGACGGTGCTTCTGTGAACAGAGACGCTCTTGAGAACTTGCCTCATGGCGTTGTCAGGAAGGTTGGAGAAGCCGCAGGTGAAGTGTTTAAAACTGCTCCCGGCACACGCTCAGTATGACCCACTAGTGAGCATGGCCATGAAGCTGACTGAGTTGATAGTATTCTTGGGTTTATTAATCTGTTTCTGCAGAAGGACAAAATCAACTTCTGCTGAAAAAGAAGTACGAAAAAAAAACCTCTCAATATTATCCAGAGTAAAAGAGCTTTATTCACACTGTGAAACCCAGAAAATATATACAACATTTATCTTTCCAGAAATAAGACTGGGAACTTTTTTGGAGGGAGGTGGGCAAGGTCTTTCTCTGTAGTTCAGGCTAGCTTCGAACTTACTGTGTATCCCAGGTTGGTCTCAAACTCATGGTGAGCCTCCTGCCTCAGCCTGCTGAGTGCTAGGATTCTCTTTTTTAAAAAGGTGAAATTAGTAGAAGTGGAGGCTCACATTTTAATTTCACCAGTGAAGCTTGTTTAAAGTCACAGATTCCCGGGCCCCAAGCACGGAGATGTGGGTTTACTGGGTCTGCAAGGTGGCCCAGGAACCTGCATGTAAATCACCCTGTCCAGTTGTGGAGGAGCCATCCCTTGATAAGCATTAAAGGGCTTTCAGGGACACAGCAGGGTGACCAGTGAAGAGCCCAGAGTGAAGATTAGAACCTGCCTACTGGTGGGTGTGTGTGTGTGTGTGTGTGTGTGTGTGTGTGTGTGTGCTGGGGATTGAACTCGGGGACTTGTGCTTGCCAGGCAAGCACTCTAACCACTGAGCTAAATCCCCAGCCCTGCCTACTATTTGGTTCACCCCTTCCCCTGAGTTTTGGGGCCTGAACCCAGCGCCTTGGACACGCTAGGCAAGTGTTCTGGCCTTTTTCTTTTGTCTTGTCTTTTCTTGAAACAGGGTCTCACTAAATTGCTCAGGCTGGCTTTGGACTTGGGGTCCTCCTGCCTCAGCTTCTCAAGTAGCTGGCATGTATCACCATGGTTTGCTTCTTATGCTCAGCTTTCCAAGTTAAACTCAGAATAAAATGTGTTGAGGGCCATTGCTCTCTGGAAAACTCTGGTAAAAAATTTATAGACTTTCTGCCTGGTATGCAGTGGCACAGGCCTATAATCCCAGCACTTTTTGAGGCTGAGGCAGGAAGATTGCAAGTTCAAGTCCCATCTGGGCAACTTAGCGAGACCCTGTCTCAAAATGCAAACTAAAAAAGGATGGGAATGGAGCTCAGAATGAAGATTCTGAGTTCAGTCCCCAGTGCCAGCAAAAAAAAAAAAAAAAAAGTATAGATGTTCTGTGCTATAAAATGTACATAAACAATTTGTGTACCTTTTGAGGATTTCTTTTATGGACTCTCTGAACATCCACCCATGAACAACCTGCACACGGTGGCCCTCCCAGTATAAACTGCTTCGTCTTGGCATCCGGGGTCCTAGTCTGCCTACAGCCCCTGGTCCCAAAAGCTCCACCCCAGCCAGAGCAGCTCCATGTCCCACTTACCCACCGGACTCCTGCAAGATGCTTCTAATTGGTTCCATTGCCAGTTAAGCCACGTTTAAACCCCACTAACTGTAGGGATGCTTTTGTATCCCATTCCTACTAAGAACTGAAGTTCCCATGAGACAGGAGGGTTGCGAAAAATCATAGAAAAGCTTTGACTCCAGCTTAAAAACACATTTTCTACATTTGTTTTAGAAACACCTTTTTTTGTCTCATTCATGTATCCATTTATAAACAAAAAGACACACACACACAAAATAAAATAAAATAAAAACACAAGCCAGGTGTGGTGGCACACCTGTCATGCCGGCACTCAGGAGGCTGAGGCAGGAGAATCACTGTGAGTTTGAGGCCAGCCTGGAATACATAGTGACACTGCCTTAAAAAGATTAAAAATAAAAACGGAACCCCAGGCCTCTGTGTCTCGGCCACTCGGAAGGCTTACCGAAGCGAGGCACAGACGTATCTCCAGTCTTAGCCCTGACGGCTAGGAACTCCAGCGTCAGTCATTTCCTGGCCTCTGATAGAGTCATTCCTGACCTTTCAGATGTGACAGACCTCTAAGTTCGCAAAATAAATTTCAAGGGCTGACAGGACTGCTGATTTCCCGCTTTGCCTTGTTAATTCCCCCGGCAAAAACAAACACTAAGCCTTGCGGTCATTTTATAAAATGAGTGTTTCCCACTAACTTAGAATGGTGGTTCACAAGGCTGAAAATAAGAGTCGGGAAAGCGTC
>PVJO010023456.1:0-26093 GCA_004026905.1 Hystrix cristata | reverse complement strand
TCCACCTGCTCCTAGGCCCCAGCTTAGCTGCACAGCTTCCCTAAAAGCCCAGTGAGATACCTTCTTGCTCTCTGCATAAAATCGTTACAAAATATCCCAGCTAAGGGGGATGTGCAGTCTAGGATTTGTGTTGCCAAAATAGAGGATGCCAAGTTCAATTTGAATTCTAGATGACATTTTTCAATTAAAAAATTGGATAGTTTGTCCTATACAGTACTTGGAATATAATTATACTAAAAAAGTTACTTCATATTTTTCTGAAATTCAAATGTAGTTGAGGATCTTATACTGTAATGAGCTGAAAATGGCAGTCCTACTGGGGCCCCCTGGTGTAGTGACAAGGATACTGGACTTATTCTTCCCCAGTTCAAACATGTGAATCTGGATTTGCCATCCTTCCCACACAGACTTTGATAACATCCAGTCTACCCTTCCCTCAGACCCTCCCCTGAGTCCTTCTGGCCCTGCCATCTTCTTCTCATTTAGGACTCTCCTCCCAGAACAGTGGTGGTGAACCTATCGCACGTGTGCCGCAGCCAACTGTTACCACTGAAAGTTCTAGAAACTCAACTGGATGTTGGAGGAAGTTCTGAGAACCACTAAAACAACCCAATATTCCTGAAAATGAAAGTCTTCAAGCAAATAAACTGGTTGTATCCCTCAGGTGTATACCCTGTGACCATTTGTAGGAGGTGATTCTAGGCAGGCTGGAGAAAATCAGTTCATCAAAAGATGATTCTTCAAATGGTCAATTTACCTAATATAATAATTTATTCAAAGTTCATTCGATTATTTGTAAAATGTATACCTTGACCTTTAGCATTCTGAGCTCTTCAGATCACCTCCCCACAACTGACACAAAGTGTGCCTCTGCTGAATTTCCTCTCTGTCTTTCCCTAGCTGAGGGGCTCCTCTACTTGTCACCCACTGGAATGAAGATGGATGAGGACCAAAGAAAGTAAACCGAGGAGGGTCAGAAGGGGTGGAGAGGATAAAAGTGCAGGAGGCTAGGGGAAATCTCAAGGCAGAATGAGAGGGGTGCAGGGAGAGCACACTAGGACACCCCTCAGTGTCACATATAGCATTCTAGACATGTCCTGCTCACTTCAACCCTGGAGCTGATGAGGGATACATCCATATGCAAGCTAGTTTTTTTGTAGGCCTGCCGTTATAACAGGAAACAAAACCAAATGAGGATGCAGGTCACACCCTCCCCACTGGGACACCCAAAATGTGGCTTCCAAAAATTTTATATACTGCAGAGCAACTTGTCTACAGACTATAAAATGCCTGACAATTAAATATACAAGAAGCAAAGAAGAGAGTAATGCATATTTGGGCAAAGATGCCCCATATTAAAACTAGATAGTAAGTTTAGATACATTCCAACACTTTAATTCATTACATAGATGTGAGAGTAGGTTTTGACAATAAGAAAAGTAAGTAGACTCCTGACCAATAATTAATCTGTAACAAATATTAAGGTTAGGAATGATTACACATTTAGACTATATTTCTTAATAAATTTCTTCACATAAATTGTGCCTAATCCATAAACCAATTTTAAACAAAATCCATCATGCCAGGCACTTTACATCTTAATCTATTTATTGCACCATTTCTCATCAGAAACCTTTTAGCTTTAATGTTATTCCAAGGCAGAGTATCTCATTAGTGTGGCAAAGATAAAGTTCTTTTTGAGATAAAGCAATTATACTGATGGTAGGGAGAAAATCATCCAAACTTCTTCACTGCAGTCATTTCCTGGTTTCTGATTAATTTTAAGACTAATAAAGTGAATACAAACAAAAAGATGTTCATGGTGGATAACTTTGGTTTACCTAAAATCAGTTCTGGAGAGATTAACAACATGTAACCTTAATCAGAACAATGGTCTTAGAAGACTTTGATCTTAAGCAAATATTCTAAGGCGAACTGTTACATGTTCTCTCCATTCACTTCTGCATCCATTTTTATCTTCTGAGCAGTATTATTTTACTCTCAAAACATCTTTACCATATTTTAAGCCTATCTTCAGTTTATAAAGATGAGTCAAGAAGCTTTGCTTGCTTGAGGAGGCCCAAGTCACCTGCGATGTGGGCAATGACCAGGACAATGGCAGTGGGGCGAGACAGGGAACTTCACTCACCTTCAAGAAACAGCACTGTCAGGACTTAGTGAGGAGGGGCCCGCAGAGATGAAGAGGAAGAGACATCAGGATGATTCTCAGCGATAGACTGCTAGCCATCAGCATTTGGTCTAACTAAACTCACCTCAAAATTATTAATAGTGTATAAAGTCTCTGATAGTGCTTTTGTTTACATAAATAGGGGTCAGAGAAATTTTTGAGAGAAACAATGACACCAGTTATTTTAAATTATCCATTTCACTGCTCAAGAATACAATCAGAAACAGTCATGTACAATTCCCCTGCTGTGCTCAAGCCTGTCTCATTTCTGCAGGGACCCGAGTGGACAATCTTAGAACAAGCCGTTGAAAATTGAATGCTTGCCATGTTTTTTAAATCAGCTTCGTTCACTATTTTACAGTGAGTATTCACATTTCTGAAGGGTATTTTGGTTTAGTTCAAATCCTGGTCAAGGTCACCATGAAACAGAGAGGACATTTTGATTTGGAAATGGAAGAAGACCTGCTGTGTGAGTTGTTTCTCAAATAACCCTTGAAGTCCGGTCAAAATTTTGGAATTTGTTTTTCTGATCACCATCAGAATGGAAATGGTTGAGGTCCATTTTCCTTTCCAATTTAGTATGGGCATCATATTTAATATGAAATACGTTAAACTACACCTCCATCATAGTCTTCCAAAAAAATGCCCCAACAAAGTCTAACCCCTTTTTCTTATAAAAGTAGTTTCTACACTTTCTTCCAATAGGCCTGCAGTAGAGAAGTAGGGGAATGACAGCACTACATAAACTTTTACAGGTAGAAAAAATCAGAGGGCAAAGGTTTGTTTTTAAATGAAATTTCAAGTATCATTAACCATTGCAACCACATAGAAGACAGTCTTGTATTTGCAACAGTAGTGATTTAGATCAGAAATCCCAAAAGGCAGCTCTGGTCAATCACATTAGTTTTTCTTGGTTGTGCCATACTGATCCTGGGCTTCCTTACCTGGGCCAAGGTGAGGGTAGTTTGTTTGCAGGTGCCGCACTGCACCCGGAGCTTTCCTGGCTGCACCCTTTGACAGGGGCGTTTGCAATAAACATAGAAGCTGTTGTAGGTTGCCCTACCTGTGGGGAAAAGAGCAGAGAGAAAGCAATCAATCAGTTCTGGGTCCAAATTGAGACAAGAAACTCTCTTTAAAAGCTTGCTGGTGGGAATTTTAAAAGCAAACCCTCAGAAACATTTTGAAACATCAGTGGAATAAGTATTCCAAAGAGGATACAACAATTCAATTTAGAAAACATAGTTTTATGTTTAAAAGAGTGAAAATCTTTTCATTTTCTTGCCAACGGCTGTGACTTACTCAGCAAAGTAAGCAACCTGCCACTAAGAGAGCTGGCCAAGTGCATTTGCAACACAGTGAATTACATGCACTCTCTGTTGGAGTTTTCAATAAGTACAGAAAATTTAGAAACTACTGGAAATTTAGAGACCACTGCTCTTGAATTCTATTTCATGCTTCTGTACACAGTTTTGGAGACTCCAGATTTTTCCTCTGAAAATCTTATATAAGAAAACAAACCAGCCCATTTCTCATGATATGAATGATATAATCACAATTTGCTGAGTTTCCAGGGAGAAGACCTGCAAAGATATAGTCACTCATAGAATGAAACAAGAGCCCTGAACCCGGAGGGGCTTAACAGATCCAGCTGCCCATGTGCAGAAATGGAGGCTTTGTATTTCAGTAATGTTCTCTCTACAAAGACAAATTACATTCAAATAACATATGTTCAAGAGTAAGAGATGAAAAAAAAAATGGGGGTTGGAGATTTAGCTCAAGTGGTAGAGCTCTTGCCTAGCAAGCGCAAGGCCCTGCGTTCAATCCTCATCACTCCTCTCCCCAAGAAAGAGTAAAAGAGAAACAAAAAATTTAATAACTAAACATCTCTGATTACTTCTCCTGGATATCAAAAGTCACAGATAGTGTTATTCTTTAAATTAGGAATATATTTTTGAGTTGTTCTATCCTTTCATATCTGAAAAAACTAACTTTACTTAGAATCACCTACCAGTAAAATAACTAACTTACAAAATTTCTAAGTTTCTAAATTCCTTAATAGTTTTTTTTCCTCTAATCCTTGCCTTACTGTTGTTGGGTAGGGGGTAATAAAAAGTGTCATGGCATAAAAGTTGGTTTAAAATTTTACTGGTTTCATGAGAAACATCTAGAAATAATAAGTATTTCTGTGAATGATAACTTTCAGCCTCCAAAATGCTTACTTACACTTTACTAAAAACAATTTGAACAAATATAATGAGAAACAATCAAAGATCCTGAAGTCCTATGCCGTTCCATTTGTTTCACTAATTTAGAGGAGGAGTCTTTGTAGATAGTTTGAATTGTCATTGGTTTAGCCCTCTTTACTAATATTATAATTGACAAAACTTAAAGACATCATGTTTTATAATTTTCTGAATTATTTGCAATACATTATATCATTGTTACTGTCCAGAGAGGAACTACTTAGCTTCTAGTGTGAAAGAGGAGGAGATATATATATATATATATATATATATATATATATATATATATTTAACATCAATACAAACAACATGTTTGTATTGATGTTAAATTACTATTTTCGATGGCTCTTTGTAGCTTTAGTGCTTATGGGCAAGATAATTAAGTCTATCAATTTTGCACTGTGATTAGCAGATATAGTGATTATATAAAATATATTTCAAGGTTTATATATATCATAAAACACAGAACCATTTGCTAATATTATAGAAATATTTGTAATAAAATAAGTGACTAAATATTAAAAAATAACAAGAATTGACAGTTCTAATCTGTAGTAAGAACTTTGCAAAGGCAGTAGGAGCCCCCACTATTAAAGTCTTTAACAGCAATAAGAGTAAATTCAGTTTCACAATTTTTATAACCTACTGGAAAGCTTAAGCAACAAAAAAAAAGAGGGAAAAAAGGAAGAGGAAAAACAAAAGCTTTGCAAAGGGTCTTGGACACTAGCACTGTGGAAAGAGCAGATCAGCAACAGGCTACGATATTACAAGAAGCATGGCAGAAATTACAGGGAACTAAATGACTCTTCTCTCTTCCTTAGGGTAATAGTGGTGTTTGTGATATTATTTCAGATAATGATACATTAAAGCTGAATTTGAAGGCAGGAACACCCTTCCACCTCTGTCTTCTTCAACCTTCACTGAAGTCCTTGGGAAGTTATTCAGGAAATGCTGCATGCTAGTGTCTGTGCCCTAGAAGCACATGCGATGACGTGCAATCTATTGCACACTGCTTCCCAGAGCCAGCCACAAGTTGGGGATTAATAGCCAAGCTGATGAAGATCAAGGTCAGACCAGTCCTGGCTGCAACACATTTCAGGCTGTTAGCGTGACTAGGGCTTCAGGTAAATCATGAGGGCTTCTTTTCAGAGTAGCTTCCCTACCTATTTGTCTGCATAACACAATTTAAAGTTGGCAGGCTTCTCTGTGTTGTACTGTGGCCTGGAGTACACTGGACAGGAATAAAACAAATAACTCCCTGACAATTTTCTGGGCAATGTTCCCATTGGCCTGGCTGAAAGGCCTTCAGTTCGGACTCTTGCATATGGAGCCATAACTCCCAAAGGAATGGCAAGGCAATTCTGTGAACAACCTCAAAAGCCTTCTTAGCTGTCTGTAGTCAATAACATGAATCTTCTCCTGTCACTTCTTTTTGGATCTTAAAATCCTTTTTCTCTCCTAATACACTCTTCATTTGGCAGAATCATCTTCCTCACTAAAAATAACCAAAGAAGCTTATGTTTGTGTGTATAAGATTCCCTTCATTTTATCTAATAATTAAATCTAGAGATATGTTTCAAAATTGTGAAAATCAGAGGCTTCTAGTTCAGCAGTTATGAACATTGGGGTACATTTGGGTGCAGATGGGTATGTGTGTGCATACATAGATACATCCATATATACTACATATATAAAATTTTTGGCTGAGGCATTTGTAACTGAGTTTCATATATCTTGCTTCTTTACCCCTTCATCCTTCAACATCCTAAAAATACAAGCTTTTATTTTCATATAAAACCATAGAGGTTTTTGAGTGATTTGTTCAGTAGTTCTATTCATAGATTAATCAAAGACGTTTTGAATATACTTCATAGAATACTATACAGGCTTGCAAGCTGTTCAGCTAGAATATTGGAGTTTCTTTGGTCAAAGCACTTGAGGTTGTGCCCAGTGAAGCCGAGAGAGATAAATCCCTGAGTATGGCATCCCACAGGGCTCTGTTCTCTGCAGGAAAGGCAGGATGGACACATGGCAGACTAGAACTGACCACAGAAGTCTTTCCTTCGTGGTGCATCTTGGGAAAATGTATTTCTCAGAAAAAAAGGGAAAAGGAAAATTATAAGAATGCAACCCATTGTGTAAGATTTGATATGCAGCAAACTAAAGAGCTAAAGTTTAAATCAGTTTTCTCAAATGTTTCTGCAGCACCTGTTGCCATTAAATTCTTCCCTCCATGGCAAAACATCAACAAGCTTATATAATTATTTCATCAAGAATTAATAAACTGATATATAAGTATATTGATTTCATTCAGAATTTTTCTTTCTTCTTGCAGGACAGTTAAAAGCACAGTGGGCTCAGGACCCTTGGAAAGGATCGGCCAGTTTACTCATTCAAATGGTCCACTGGTTTCTGCTATAACTTAGCATTACATCTTGTACTTTAGTTTTCTCTTCCATGTTGCCTCATTAATATAACCCTTAGTCAAGTTTCTTTTATTTTCTTGGTCCAAAATAACTGTTGAAAGCATTAACAATATTCACAACATATCAAGCAAAACCCGTATTTAAAAAGTATGCTTTTTCCAAGTACATTTAACTATTTGATCTTTGACATGGGGGCAAAATTATTTGATCTTTGACCAAGGGGTGTAAGATTGAACTAGATCCATATATCTCACCATGGACTATATTAAAATCAAAATGGATAAAAGACCTAAATGCTAAAACAAAAGCACATAATCTTCTGGAATATAAAACAGGTAAAATTCTTGAAGTCATAGGCCTGGTCAAGAACTTTCTGAACAGAACACTAGTTGCACAGGAAATAGTACCAAGAATCAACAAATGGGATAATATCAAGTTAAAAAGCTTCTGCACAGCAAAATAACAATCAACAGGTGGAAAAGTCAACCTACAGAAAGGGAAAAAAATTTTGCAAGCTATTCCTCAGACAGAAGACTAATATCTAGACTATACAAAGAATTAAAAAAATATTCCTCTAAAACAAAAGGGTCAATCAAAAAGGTAGACAAGTAAAATGAATAAATATTTCTCAGAAGAAGCACAAGTCTCCAATAAATATATGAAGAGATGTTCAACATCACTGGCAATTAGAGAAATGCAAATTAAAACAATACTGATATTCCATTTTACCCCAGAAACAATGACCATCATCAATAAATCAAATAACAAATGTTGACAAGGCTGTGGGGAAAAAGAGCCCTTCTACATTTTTGGTGGGAATGTAAACTAGCACAACTACTATGGAAATCAGTATGGAGATTCCTTAAAAAAAAAATACTAAAACTAGAAATTCCATTTGACTCAGCTATTCTCCTTTTCGGTACCTTCCTGAAAGACTTAAAAGGCCTCATATTACAGTGATCTATGGATACCCATGTTTATAGTAGCACAATTCATAAAAGCTACACCTTGGAAACAGGTCATATCCCCATCAAGAGGTGAATGGATAAATAAAATGTGGTATTTACATGCAATGGAGTATTATTCTGCCATAAAGAAGGATAAACTTGAGTCATTCATAGGAAAAACAATGTACCTTGAGACCATAATGTTAAGTGAAATAAAGAAGATACATAAACTTAAATATTGCATGGTTTCTCTTGTAAAGATAAACCCCAAATATAAATAAAGGGCAAAATAAAAATCAGATGATAGAAAGTAGGGAGATAGCTCTTTCTCAGATGAGAAGGGCGTCAAAAAATGGAGGGAGAGAGTGGAAGGCAAGGGGCTGAAACAAAGAATTGAGATGTGTTATGTATATGTACTAAATCTTCACAAGGAATGTGAGCATGTGTACTGCAAACCTGCACTAATAAAATTTTTTAAATAAATAATTTAAAAATCAAAACATAAAATAACGTGTCCTGCCACTAGATATGTGACACCAAACAGGATAGTTCTTCAAATCCACAAGACAGGAATAACAATAATAACTGTAATAATTTCCAATTCATAGGGTTGTTGTAAGGAATACACTAAACTACGCCTATGAATTATCTAATGCATGCTAATATGAGAGAATCACTTAATAAATTATCACACTAAAAATAAGTATGGGTTTTAACACACTGTATATGCCCTTTTGTAAACAAGCATACTCTTCACAGTTATTATTTTTCTGTTATGTATTTTAGATAATGGGCTTGGGTCTGAAGAATTGTGTATAGGGGGTGATTGTGTGTGTGTGTGTGTGTGCGTGTGTGTGTGTGTGCGCGCACACGCTGAGGCTTGCATTTAGGGCCACATATGTGCTAACTACGTCTTATACTACTGAGTTATACCTCTACCCCCAAGAAGTGTTTCAATAGACAGAAAGACTTTTAGGAAAAGTCATTTTGATTCTAGTGAAAACTTTTCATTGACCTCAGACGTTTTCATCACCACTTGTCACAAAGAATCAAGAGTGTAAATTGCTTTGATTATTTGCATTTTAGGGGGTAAGCAGACAGTCAGATTAATATATTTTATACTTAGGTAAAGTAATAATCAGTATCAACATTCTATAAAAGATCAAAATAGCAGCAACACAATTGATTTAAAGTGATATTTATCACACATGAAAATGTTAAGAAGAATACTGCTGCCTGAGAGAATGTTTTACAATGAAGGAAAGGTCCTACATCTACACCATCTTATGTACACAACTGTATGTGGCCATCAGCCATACATGCTGTTGAGAACTGAAACTTTGTTAGAAACTACTGGTTTTTATTTTATTAAATTTAAAAAATTTCAACTTCAAAAAGCCTTATATGGATAGCAGCTACCCAACTGGACAGTTGAGAAGAGAATAAATACTGCTGATATGTCTTCCTCTCCCTCCCTCCCTCTGTAGGAATGTAGACAACAGAAAATACCAAAGAGGCTCTTCTGTCACGACACGATGTACAACGACTTATATTTAACTGTGGTAATAAAAAACAGTGTTGAATGGAAAGAAAGGGAAAGAGGAGGTTTGAATTTATGGCCCTGGATGTAAGACAGAAATGTGTAGAGTTCTGGGTACTTTGTAGTGCTACAAGCAGAACAAGGGTTCTCTCCCATTATATGCCTTGTTTTTCACACCACATGGATCAATTCTGAATACATGATGGACAATGATACTGGCTTCTCTGCTCCCATCTTCACCTTTGAATTCCAGGCTATAAGCACAAGGTCCAGTCAGAATGGCAATTCTTCTAAGAATTCTTTCCTTGATTCTCCTATAAAGCTATGACCAGTACCTAAAAACAAAACCTAAGAGTAGGAAAATATCCTACTTTGTTTTGTCACTTTCAAACAGTTGACTTGTCCCAACATTAAAGAAGCAGCATCTAATAAGTTGTCCTTAGCAGGAAGCATCTCTCTTCACCCAACTCTGCCCACATTGTCTGGCCTGGCACCTGTAGTACCTTCCCTCTTGTCTCCTTCTAACAGTAGTCTTGTCCATGTTTCTGGATTATCAAGGACTGGCTGTCTGCAGTGAACTACTGTCTGCACCATTAGCCCCATTTGTCAGCTACAACTTCTCATGTTTCTAAGCTTATCCATTCCTCTAGTTACTTTGGGAGGAAATCCAGTCCTATTAGATCCCCACAACTCTACATGGCTAGAGTCTCTAAAGATGTAACAGGGATCAGGTTAGAAATAAATACAAAAGCATAAAGGATCTTCTCCCTTGACATTTTACAGAAGTCTTGCTGCTGGATTTTTGAGTGGTGGTCCTATAGAAAGTCACTGAATACATTTTTCTGGAATATATATCTCATGATCCAGGTGTACAAAAATATATGTAACAAATGAACAAAATCAGTTCTACCACAGAAGTTAGCAAGCTCATCTTTACATGTTATAGAGAGAACCCATTTTCCCCTGTACTGACCTAAAACTGTTTATTAGTTCTAGTTTGAACAATTCCTATAAATTTAATCTAAAGTGATTCCATCTGAAATCCAGTGAGTATGGAAACCCTGAATCCCTTTGGCATAACTCCTCATCTTGAATCACCAACAAGGTGAGAATCATACCAATATCAATGTAACACAAACTAAGATCTTTCTCACTTCATGACCTTGTGAGGTGACTGTCTCCCTGTCACATCATATCATTGTGCTACCCCCTCTACCTTCTGAGGGCTCATGAGAGCACACTCATGAGCACACTCTTGTGTGCTCACTCACAGCATATTCTGCCTGACACCCAGCATATATTTGTCCTGCTTTTCCTAGAGAAACAACTTCCCATTATGTAACATTTCACCTTATTTTATATGTTCCAAATAGCAAAGTTTTTTGAACTTAGTAAACAGTAAGTATTTATCAGATCCGTAAATTATCCCACATTTTAAATGTTGTTAAAATTGTAATAAGTATTGTGATATGAGGGCAAACAGTTAATACAAAATAGAATGCAGCCCTGATTACCCAATATTGAGAACACCTTTTCACCAGCCAAACTCATGGGACTAACTTCACACATGCTTCAAAATGTGGGAACGTCACATTTGAAATTGTCAACATTAATATTAACTTGACATCACAAAAGTGATGACTAAAACAACAAAAAATTTAATTTCATATGGGACATGACATAATTAAATGTTTTGCGTCAAACTGTGAAAATTTAGTGAAATACACTATAAGAAGAATAATTATTACATAAATACTTTTCACACTAATCTTTGTCCAGTAAGTTGTCACAACCAACAATACAGCTGCACTACTCCATGTTTTAACAAGTCCAATCCTCAATCCTGTGTATTAACCATAGGGATGCTATATTATAAACAACTTCCAATTTTATAACCATCTATCCAGTACATGTGCTTCTAAAACATGTTTAGCAATCTCTAAGGAGACTTTACCTTTAAAAGCTAAAAATTAATTCTCAATTTTTTTTGTGCTAGGGTTTTTAATTCATGTATCTGAACGATAATTTCATCTGGTGAGGCAAAAACTGCTGATTAAATCTAATGCCTTGGAATAGGCTTTTTTGGTTGTTGCTGCTAATTTATTTTTACATTACTCATTTTAAAAATAAAAATGAAATCTCCCATGCCAAGACAAAACAGTAGAGTGTAACATGATTTAAGGATAGAAGTTAAATAAATAACAAGTTTCAAAGCCAAACAGGGTAAATTTAGTTGCTTGTTCTTCCTCAAACTGGTTAAGGGACAGGTCTTGTTCAGGTAGACACCAGCAAAGCTATAGCTTTCCAAAAATTTTAGCAAATTTCTGTAATTCAAATTTAGATGGACATTATCAACAGTACGGGTAGTTACATGTGATTTCCTCAAACGAAATCTCTGTAGATCAGGACGTATCCAGCTTGATTTAAAGAGACAGGAGCAGTACTTCTCTGAGGTAGAACATCTATGCTGAGCCCCAGCTCAGCCTGCTTACCTAGGGCAAATCAACTGATTCTTAGTACATGCTTCCTCATCTGCAAAATCAAAATGATAACAGTATGATAACCTTAATGGAAAGACCTTAAACTGATTTAAAGTCTACTAGAATCACATTTCCTTGCATGGAACACTTTTTTATTACCATGCAAAAGATACAGGTGGATTTTTTTGGTGCTAGGAATTGAACTCGGCTTTATGGTTGCTAGGCAAGCACTCTACCACTTGAGCTAAATCCCCAGCAATACAGGTGAATTATCATACTTTACAAATGGAAACAGTAAGCAATTATACAGAACCAGTCTAGTGGATAAAATGTTCAAGCTGACTAATGCACTTAAAAACATTCGGTATGGATATCCAAAATAAAAACTGTTTTTGATTGTGTGGCTATAAAGTGGTACCAAAGGGGATTTAAAATGGATTCTAAAATTTCATTTTAATGACAGACTTGCCAAATTAGTGTCTATTCTTTGAAAGCCACGCACTACTGTCATCATTTCAAAACTCGAGAAATAGAAGCTCAAGACAACAACAGGGGTAATCAGAGATTTGAATAAAAGTTTTTCCGATTACAAAGCACATGCTTTCCCATTGACCAAGTGATAATAATTTTGACTCAGAAGGTGGTTTGCACTAAATACAGTAGGGGATTGATTCCATGGATGTTAAAAAGTGGCACTATAACACTGGTTGGCAATTATGGACCATGGCAGGCAATCACTAAAACTGCCTCAGCTCCAGCCTCAGCACCCCATTTGCCTTGTTAAGTCACTGCTAAAGGTTTCATGGAAATTTCCATTAGTGTTTTATAGCACTGGCATTCAGCAAGGATGTACAGGTACAGAAATTACCAAAGAGGAAAATGAAGTCTCATTTTTAAAGGTTAGTACATATTAGTTACTTGTTATACCAAGGAAGGGTCATTCATGGCATGACCTGAGAATCAACATAATTCTTATTTATTTTTATATAAATCATAACTCTCTTGATATTTAAAAAGTAATTTTAAAATCTCTTTATTTTAAATGTTCTAACTTTTGAGAGAGAAACCTGTTAAGTAAACGAACACTCAGAAGAACGGCATTAATAAAAGAACATAGCAAGCAAGGTGAGAGCCTCCACTTTTGTACAATATTCATTTGGTTTCAGCAACAATAGCTATATAAATATTTCAAATATAATATTTCCTATCTTCATTACTGCCATTAAATAATCCCCTTACAAATGCCTTTGCTGTATCTTCTTTAGCCTTCTTTATCTTCTTACCAAACAATAAGACAAAACATACAATGTCAAAAAACCTGATCTTTTCAAGTACTGATTTAAAAAAACCACTTAGTGCACTAAGATTCTATTACCTCCTAAAATACTACAATTATTCTTCCTCAGTGACATGGTGATTAATTAGAAATGTATGGTGATGTCATCATGCTGGTAAAAAGATAAGATTGTTTGTTTTTCTTAACCAGGGCTGATAATATTGTGTATTAGTACACTTATAAAAACAAGTAAAGGAATGTCTGCCTCTAGCACCAGGAAAGTCTTTCCAGTTCACAAATTCTCAACTCATAAAGCCTCCAGGACCCAGAAAAGCTCTGGCCACGCATCATGGTTCAGTTCAGGGGTCACCTCTCTCCTGATCTAAACATTCACTGCTTTAAAGTCTCTTCAGATTTAATGTCTTTAGTACATGGAATCATCTCAATCAGTGCAGTGATTTTGCATGTTTAAATCAGAGCTCCCCCAAGATTTTAAATTCCTTATGGGCCAGGTTTATGCTGTAAGTATTTTCACTTTTATCTGTTCTTGCCTCAAATCCAGAGGAATGTGGTTCTAGGTAAATAAATACTAATCCACTGATTGATCAAATCACCAAGAAACTGCTGAGGTTAAAAGCAAGCTCGTTTTAACTCAATAGCTTGAAAGTGAAGGAAGGTGCTTGGCTTGTGCTTTAGGTCACAGTTATGCCTGTGCTGCCCTCCAGCATTGCCTCTAACAAGAGAAGGAAATATCCTGGCTTTTTAGACTGTTCCATCTGTGTGTTTGGATTAGTGGCAGAGCATTTGCATAGTATGCATAAGACAATGGGTTCCATCTTAGTATGACGAAACAAACAAAACCTTAAAAAATCTCTAAGTATATACTGCTACGGGTTCACAAGCCAGCATGTGCCTTTACCACCTTTAGAAAAGGAAGGCTAAATCTGTGGAAATTTAAAATACAGAAAGACTTTACCAGCAATTGATAGGGTAAATAAAGATATAAATTTCTGATTTTTAGGCTTTATCTACCTTTATAACTTCATTTGCATCTTTTCTGCTTAAAAAGTCAAGTTGGTTGAGGGAAAGAGCAGTGATAAAAAAGCAGGATCATGGTCACAAAGACAGAAGAATATTAGAAACCTATCAGGATTCTATCCATCAAAGTAACTCCCTCAAAACTAATCTATGGGGCATTGATGAGGAGGAAATAAAAAAACCAAGTAGCTGGATTATATAAAGTAGTACAAGAGAGAAAAAAAAAAAACAGATCAATAAGGTGCTCAGTGAACTCAGAGTTGATACAGTTACACAAATAATGAATTTAATAAACGAAATGATTAAGTGAGCTTAAAAGAGACAATAATCAAAGGCAGGTGAGCTAAACAAAAGGATAAGAAACATGAATGTCCAGTTTAGCAAATAATTAAAGTCCAGGAAAACGTACCAGAAGACAGAAATCCAAGAGACAAAAAATTATATTGAAAGTATGGGCACCAGAAGTGACCAATCTGAGAAGAGAGTGTCAGAATTAGACAATAGGGCTGATGCACATGACCATATTCAGAGATACCACAAAAACAACAAGAATCATGGAAAATGAATCCAATAGCTGCTGGATGATTAACTGGAATTAGCAAAAAATCAGAAGTGTTTCAAGTCCTAAAAGAAAACACTTCGAGCCCCAACTAATTTATCTTGCAAAATGATCTTTCACAATTGATGGCAAAATAAGGTCTTTCCATGACAAAGAACACCTTAAGAAATTCACAATCAGCAAATCAACACCCTGAAAAAATTCTCAAGGATATCCTAAAAGGAGACAATGAAGCCAAAGATGCCAAAAAGTCTAGTAGAGTGATTACATCAGGTAGGGAGAGGAGTTAAGCAGAAAGAAAATAAAAGGAATTAGTAACAGGAAAACAATACAATGTCAGGAAGAAGTCAACACCTTTCAGTAAAAGCTCTCAATCTGATTGGTCTAAAATCCCCAATCAAAAGACACAGATTGGCAGGTTGCATCAAAACCAAAACACAATGGTATGCTGCATACAAGAAATGCATTTACTTTAAAAATAAACTCACAGACTAAAAATCAAAGGAAGAGAACAATATTCCATGCAACAGAAGCCCCAAAATAAGTAAGAGAGTAGGAGTAGCTATCCTATTTTCTAGTAAAGTGGATGTCAAACCAAAATGGACAAGAAGAGACAAGGAAGGTTATTATATATTGCTTAAGGGAACAATTCACTAGGAATAGATAACAATGTAAAAATATATTCACCAAATACTGCTGTACCCAACTTCATAAAACAAACACTACTGGACATAAAAGATCGGGTAAACATCAACATAATTATGCTGAGGAACCTGAAATATATTATCCTAAGTAGATCAACTAGTCAAAAATGAATAATAAAATGTCAGGCCTTAACCATACCTTTGAGCAAATGGACTTCATAGATACCTAGTTTTCCACTCAACAAAAATAGAATACACATTCTTCTCAACAGTATCTCCTAAAAAGACCATATACTAGCCAATAAATGATGCTTAGATAAATAAAAAAATCGAAATTATCCAATGTATATTATCAGATCATAGTGTGATAAAACTAGAAATCAATGGCAAGAGAAACCACAGAAATTACATCAACACATAAAGATAAAACGATTCACTCTTGAATAATCAATATATAAAGAAGAAATTAAGGAACAAATTAGACAGTTCCTAGAATCAAAAGATGATGCCAGTACAACATACCAGGACCAAGTGGATACAATTAAAGCAGTCCAAAGAAGAGTTTATAGCTATGATTTCCCACATCAGAAAAACAGAGTCCAAACAAATAACACACTTCAAGGTCCTAGAAAAATAACAACAATTCAAGTTCAAGCCAGTAAAAGGAAGGAAATTAAAAAGATCAGTGTAGAAATCAATGAAATTGAGTTAAAAAAAAAAGAATAAGAGATAAGTGAAGGCTGAGGATTTAGCCCAGTGGTTAGAGCTCTTGCTTAGCAAGCACAAGGCCCTGAGTTTAATCCCTGGCACACACATGTGCGCACACACACACGTGCACACACACAAAATCAATGAATTGGAACCGAGGGGTGTTATTCAGTGGTACAATGCTCCTCTGGCATGTGTGAGATCTAAGTCCAGTTCCCAGTACTACAAAACAAAACAAAAAGGAACCTATGAATCGAAGAACTGGTTCTTCAAAAGATTAAAACAGACAAACCCTTAGCCAATCTTATCAAAAAAGGAAAGAAAAAGAAAAACCCATGAGAATGCAACTAGAAAGGAAAAAACAAAATGACAACAGAGACTTCTGAAATCCAAAAGATTATTAGCAACTACTTTAAAATCTTGTAGTCCAACAAATTGGAGAATCCAGAAAAAACATAGATATATATGAATTATCAAAACTGAAATGAGCAAATATAAAACTCCAAACAATCCAATAAAAGTGAAGCAGGTAATGAAAGTGAAACAGTAAAAAATAAATAAAAATCTACCAACTAAGAAAAGTCCAGGACCCAGTAGACTCACCACTGAATTCTACAAGAACTTCAGGGAATACCTAACACTACTACTCCTCAAATTATTTAATGAAGTTGAAAGGAGTATTCCCAAAGTCATTCCTGGAATCATTACCTTGATTCCAAAACCAGACAAACTTAACAACAACAAGAAGAAAAGAAAAGAAAACTACAGGACAATATCTTTAATGAATGTTGATGCAAATATCTTCAAGATGATACTGGCAAACAGATGTAACAAATCCTTAAAACAATCATACATCACGGTTATGTAGGCTTCATTATTCCAGAGATCCAAGGATGGTTTAACACACAGAAATTTACAAGTGTAATACATTAGATAAACAGAAGCAAGGACAAAAATCACATGATCATCTCAATAGATACATGAAAAGCCTTGGAGAAAATTCAAGATCCATTTATGATGCAAAAAAAAAAACTTGAAAAAAATAAGTACAAAGGACCTTATCTCAATCTGATAAAAGCCACTTATGACAAACCTACTGTCAACATCATATTAAATGAAGAAAAAGTGAAAGCTTTCTTCTAAAATCAGGAACAATACAAGGACGTCCACTATCACCATTCCTGTTCAGTTTAGTGCTGAAAACTTTAGCCAGAGCAATCAGGAAAGAGAAAGAAATAATAAGAAGGAAGTCAAACTATTCTTATGCAGATGACGTGATCCTTTACATGGAAGACCCAAAAAATTCCACCAAAGACTCCTAGACCTAATAAACTCAGCAGTATAGCAGGACACAAAACCAATGTACAAAAACGAATAGTGTTCCTGTACACCAATAATGAATTCACTGAGAAAGACATTAGGAAAACAATACCATTCACAATAGCCTCAAGAGAAATTAAATGTTTAGAAACTAACCTAACAAAAAAGTGAAAGTTCTCTATAATAAAATTATAGTACTCTGAAAGGGAGATAGAAGAGGACATCAGAAAATGGAAAGATATCCTTGTTCTTGTATAGGCAAAATTAATATTGTCAAAATGGTCATACTACCAAAATGAAAATGTAATGCAGTCCCCATCAGAATACCAACAGCATTTCTCACAGAACTAGACAAAACAATCTTAAAAGTCATATGGAACCAGAAGAGACCCAAAATACCAAAAGCAAGCCTGGCCAACAAGAGCAAAGCAAGAGAAATCACAATCCTAGATTTCAAGTTATATTACAAAGCTACGATGATAACAGTAGTATGGTACTGGCACAAAAATACACATGCAAATCAATGGAATAGAATAGAGGATGCAGAAACAGCCCAAGGGATGTTTGGTCATCTGATCTTTAACAAAAGAACTAAAAACATACATGGAGGAAGAATAGCTCCTTTAACAAATGGTACTGGGAGAACTGGCTATCCATGTGCAAAAGATTGAAGTGACCTATATCTTTCACCATGTACTAAAATAAAATAAAGATAGATGAAAGACTACATATTAAAACAGAAATACAAATTCTCACGGAATATAAAATAGGTAAAACTTTTGAAGACATGCATAGGTTAGGACTTAAGAGAATCCAATTAATGAAGAAATAACATCAAGAATCAATAAATTGTATTATATCAAATTAAAAAGCTTCTGCACAATGAGCAGAATGAATACAGAATGGGAAAAATATTTTACCAGCTTTTCCTTGGACAGAGTACTAATATTCGGAATATATAAAAAACTGAAAATATTAGACTGTCCAAATTAAAAAAAAATGGGCAACTGAAATGAATAGACACTTAGAAGAAGCAGTATAAATGACCAATAAACACATGAAAAATGTTCAACATCTCTGGTCATCACAGAAATGAAACTGAAATTTCAGAAAGAATGGCATCATCAAAAAAATCAAATAACAACAGATGCTGTGGAGGCTGTTGGGAAAAAGGAACCCCTCTCCATTGGTGAGAATGTAATTTAGTATAACCCCTACAGAAATCGGTGTGGAGATTACACAGAAGATTAAAAATAGAAATTCCATTCCACTCAATCTAACCCCTCTAGGTATCTTTCTGAAAGAGTTAAAGACATCATATTTCAGTAATGCATGGATACCCATGTTCATAGTACCACAACTCATAATAGCAAAATCTTTTTTAAATTTTTTATTTTTATTAGTACATGCTTGGAGTACATAATGATTGCTCCATTTATCATGGGGAGCTGGTACATGAACATAACGCATCTTAATCAATGTTTTTTTTCATTCTCTATCCCTGCTCTCCTTTCCTACTCCTTCCATATCTTCATCCCCTTCCCAGTTGCAAAAGCTCTATCTCCATTTTTCCAATTCTTTTCTTATTACCTTTCCTCCCATCTCTCCCCTAGTCCTCCATCTTTTGTTTCCCTTTCTATCTGAAAAATAAATCTCCTTACTTCCTATTATCTATCTTCATTTTGTAGTAATACCTCGGTTCATGAATGCTTCTGTTTGTAAACAATTCGGTTCTCAAGGTTTTGACAAAATTTAGTTCTGTTCACAAATTCCAGATTGGGTGACAAAAACAGGTGTGGCTATCTTGGGCATGTGAAGTAGGGTTACAATTTCAATGCTATTTACATTTATTTGGTTTAATTCTACATCACCAGTTGTGGCCAGTGATTAAATGAATTTGCCCAACACAGGTCTCAGAGAATATATTCATTATTTACTACTGACTAAAGGCTCCAGACTTGAAGTCATTTGTAACTTGTAGATTATTGTCCAATATGCAGGAAAATAAGTTTTGTAAAATAAAAGAGGTAGTACCAAAAATTTACGGTCTGGCTTGGCATGATGGTGCATGCCTGTAATCCTAGACTCCGGAGGCTGAGGCAGGAGGATTGTCTTAAATTTGAGGCAAGCCTAGGCTATACAGTGAGTTGAAGGCCAGCCTGAACTACAAAGTGAGCCCTGGTCTCAAAAAAAATTATGGTTTGTTGCACATTCCTTTGTTGATCCAGTTCTAATTTCTCAGGTGCTATCTGAATTGGTCATAATCTTATATTCCTTGCTAATTACTGGATTAAAAAGACTTTTTTACATGTGTTCATTCTATATTGCTTGAGAATCATAATTTTACCTTTTGTAAATTATACTAACATTTTTATTTTTACGAAAAGAAAAGATTATTAAGGGTCTAGCTTGGAGCTGTCTCTCAATAAGCACTTGATAAATATTCACCTTCCTTCCCTTTATACATGCAAACAACATCTAAAAATGTATCATTTATTTCCATTTCTATGTGACCTAATGCCCCTACTGCCATCTATTTTGGGTCCAGATATACCAACTCTTCTAAAAAGTCTTGATTCCTCCATCAAATGAAAACTGATTATAATTTAGGTAGTTACATTTTTCTCAGGGAATTTCAATACTTTTTATCCTGTGACATCCCTGCATAGTTTTATCTACCCTTTATTTTTTTAATGGTAAAGTCTACATTTTATTGCATTCTCCCTGGTATCAATGAATAAAAATAGTGAATATTATGAGGAGGAATCAAGTGACTAGTCTTGCAACTAGCATTGTGGTATGAAAGTCTTTTAGCTTGCAAAAGAAAAATTCACAATAAACTGACCTTAAAATAACTTAATCTCTTTGACAATATAATGAGGAATGTTCCTCCAACCCATTAAAATGACATGCAAGTTGATAATTATTTTTACAGTGTCAGGATTCTAAAGCTAAATGTTTCTCAGCTTTTGTTATTTGGCAATGCTAAATAAATGTTGTCAAAAGATTAAATATAAATTGGTTATAAATCTTCATTTAACTACATCATGCAGGGAAGGTTACATTACAACAGCCATGTTTGTGTCATCGTTAAGAAAATGAAGAGTCTTTTTTTAATGGTATTAAGACTATTGAAATTATTGTTTATTCTACGTAATTGGCTATGGAGTTGAGGATGAAGCCTTTGATGGTCATCACTGAATATATGAGCAAGGCTGAAATCAACTGAAGGCAATAAACTAAGCCTTCTGGACTCTAAATTGATGGAGTGTCCTCTCCTTGTTAGCTGCAGCCACCATTTGCAGGTTCTGTCATTGCCTGAAGGCAGCCATCACTTTTCTAACTAGATTTTACAAACCGATTAAACAACCTGATTTCAGAAAACAGTCCATTTTAAACCCAGTTTGCCTGTCTTTATCAGGCAATGACCTGTGGTTTGATCACCTGTCCAAACCATCTGGTGGCTTGGATGTGATCTTATCACTATCTTACAAATTGTCCCTTTGAAGCGCCATCATCATTTTTAATGTTAGAGGCTCACTACCATACAGTCTAGGAAGCCTGATAAATAGCTGCTTACTTACATATCAAGCTAGTTTCTGCTGAAATGAACTGACCAAGTCACATCATTTGGTCACTTAATTTTAAGAATCAGCAAAATCTTACTGAAAAATAAAGTCTTCCTTTAGTTATGTATTTGGACATTGGGAATATCACATTTCAGGGCAAATTGGGGCTTTGGAAAAAGTAATTGCTTCAACGATTGAAAATAACCTAGGTAAAGTCTGATTTGCAATAATAACTATGACATCAGAATTACGTCATGTGAAGACTACGAGAGACTTAGTTCTACTTTAATACCTGATTGATACATTGCAAACACACACACACACACACACACACACACACACACACACACACACCCCTCTCCTAGCATATAAGTACACAGAAGGTATACTTATATAAATATACACATAAAATTAATTTGCAAATCCTATAACTGAAGAAACTTATTAAAACTGATGATCATGATGTATATATTAGAAAGATTAGAAAAATACAAAAAGCAGATTTTTTTAAAGTTTATATATTTAATTTATGCATATCCATTAAAATCTCACTTTAGATATTAACCAAAATTTCCTCAGATGATGCAAGCATCAAATAATTTTTTTCTTCAGTTTCTCTTTACCTACTAAGGAAGATTTATCTTTATTTTTTATTTGGGGCTTTGTTTTCCTTGGACTTTTCAAGTTTTTGTCTGCTTTATTTGTTTACAATAAAGGCATATAACAATAACTACAAAATAATAGAGGCATATAACAATAATAACAAATAAAATACTTCTTTATCTAACGACTGCATAGGTGAACACTATGGTTTAATAAAAATAATAAAATAATCTTATATTTGAAGTTAAAAAGAAAAAATACAATTTTATAGAATAAATACTATTGATTCACCAGTCTTTCCTTTAACTTCTTAATGGGCAAAGTGTAAGGATGTAGCAGAAAGAGACTGAAAAAAATCACAGACCAGAAAGATCTGCAGAGGCAAACACAGTAGACAAGAGGGAGCCATGGAGAAAATGAAAGCAAACTGATGTTTGAGAGAAAATCCACACACATAAATATCCAGAGAACCATGGAAAAGACAGACAAATATGGAGGATGAATATGAAATTTTATAAAATAAACTCTTCAGGTTTGCAACCCTTGGAATTCTGCTTTGGGCTATCCACACTCTATTTCTCCAGCCACAATGCAGAAGGGACTGTGGCCTCTGACATGTTCCCTGTAGGGCACATGAGCCAAGGCCCCAGCATCAGTTCTGCTTCCATTTCTTTCCTAGTTTCCCTTGCTTCCTCTCCCCCCTCTATAGCCATCATGTGTGGAGTAGAGTGCAGAACAAGAAACACGCACGTATTCACACATTTCATCCCTCCTTCTTACTTTACATGCTCTGATTCTCACATTTGGTGAGAATCACATACACAGACATACATACACATACACACTTGCACAAGAAAAGACTATAAGTAGATACATCAATTTGAGGAATATTTTAATTTCCACACAGGATAATTACTTTCAACTGAAGAAAAGGAATTTTAAAAGAAGGCAAATAAGACTATGCAATATAATTCCAGAATAATCTCTCTGCAAAAGAAGCAGTGCATAATTGAGAAGTAAGCAAAAACACAGTATTCCACCTGGGTGGACAGGTCAGCCTTTTAGAGTACTGCAGGCTGGTGTCAATGGCCACAGCCCTCCAGAAGAACGATTTGCATTCCATAAACTTTATGAGTCTCTGCTCACCCATGTTGGTGAGCAGCATGTCAGGAGGTGCTTTCCAGGTTGTACTGCAGAAGCCCCTCCCGAGATGGTTGGGTAGCAGCAGGTATGGTGGTGCGCTGGTAAAGCAGAGTCCTGTAGCACGGAGCACAAGAAGGGAATGTGTTGAGCTTTCTTGGCAAGGGATAGAGAGCTCCTGAGTAGTGCTTGTCTTCCTATCGAAAGGGGCCAACAGACAACAGAACACTGTTGTGACTCATTCCTGGGGTCTGGGAAGCAGGCAAGTGGCTGAGGGAAGGAAACCTGAGCCCTGGACAGACAGCAAGGCAAAGCAGGGCAAACTTATTCTGGACAGGTGCAGAGCAAATACACACATCTAGGATTGGAACCTGAAAATTGCTGATCTATTTAGTTTGTTGGTTGGTACTTTTTAAAACTCCTTGTAATTCTGATGCACAATGAGGTATGATCAGACCACATGAGTGGTCAGAAATCAGATATCCAAAAGCAGAAACACTTACTGTGGGGTCCCACGGAGACACTGCCAGGACCCTACCAGCAAGCAACTATGGAGGAACTTGTTACAGCAGGTAGGGGATTTATGATATTCAGGGTTGGCCATGGAAATGAATTAAAGAACACTCATCATCTTGTCTCCTTCTGGCTCTCTGCTGCCAACCATATGCCTCTTTAGTTAGACAGCTCATTTTTAAAAATCAGCCATCAGATTGTTTTACAGAAACTTGTCTACAAAAACTACTGAATCACATAGATTCAGAGATGTGTAAAATACTTTGTTATCTAACAGCTGCATAGGTGAACACTATGGTTTAATAAAAATAATAAAAACTGACAAGCCATTCACATTTTAGCTCTTTAGTTTCCTGCAGTGTTCATTACCGGTTTTATTTCATTTCTAAATTAAATGGCATATTGCAAAATCTGGCCAGATGAATCTTTGCATAGATATTGTGTCTTGCTTCTGCCAGATTATTTTTATTCAGAATGAATAGGAAAAGGCAACATTGGGTACAAATGCATTCCGATTTTAAAATAAAGAAAAAAACATCCAAGTGTCCTCTGTAGTATGGAGGGAAAAAACCCTATTTTAAGAAGCTGATGTCTTTTCTACACCATTTCACAAAGGCACATCTACAATTTGATTACTTTTGTTTAGATTCATTAGTGTTCCTTTGATTTCATTCTTTGGTCGATAAATACACACATTTTAGAGATAGAATGATACCTGAGTTAGACATATGATATGAAAACAGAAACAAATTTTACTGACCTGAAAGTAAAAGACACCAATTGTGGTTAACTCTGCACCTTTTTCATGAAAATGAAGTGAAATATTATTATAGTTTAGATCTAAATGTACCCCCAAAATTTCATGAGCTCAGAGGGGAGGCTTTTGGGAAGTGATCGGATCATGGGCACATAAACCTCATCAAGGGATTAATCTGCTCATGAGTTCATAGCTGAATGTGCTGTTCAGAGATGGGGCCTGGTTTGAGATGGGTCACTGGGGTTGTGATGCGGAAAGGAGTATTCTTGCCCCTGGCTCTTCTCTCTCTGATTCCTGGATGCCATGGATTGAGCAGCTTTCCTCTATCAGGCCCTCCACCATGCCATTTTTGCCTTGGAGACAACCAATCTTGGACTAAGCTCATGAAAATTATAAGCCAAAATAAATCTCTGCTCCTTTAAATTGCAGTGTTGGATATTTTGCAAGCAGCAGGAAAGTGACTAACACAAATTTCTTCTTTTCTGAGTTGATGAATGTGAGATTTTGGCTTATAATCAAAGCATGAGTGAAGAATATCTGTACATTCTTTATCTTGCATCACTTAGCTTTTGATGGTACCTTTCCTTGCTATCAGACACCATTCACTGAGGACATACTTTTGTGCCCACTTGATAGACTATCCTGTTGAATATCCCTGAAAAGCTGATGTTTATTTCATAAATTTTACAGATAAAAACTGAGTTTTGAAAATTTAATTTGCTGAGAGTCACAGGGCTTTGTGTCATTTGTGGGATTTAAATCTAGCTCTGTATGACTCCAATGCCCTTGTTTTCCCTGCCACAATATACTACAGCTTTTTGAAATTATATCTGATGCATGAAAGGTAGCATAGCCTGTCCATAAAAATAAAGTCCAAATTAAAATCTATAGCAGATGAGGAGAAAAGGGAGAAGATGTAATCAATGTAGAACTGGACTCAGGAATAACTAAATTCCTGAGTATGTTATTTAACAGCTCTATGACTTAGCAGCAAGTATTAAACTTGTTCTGAGGCCCACTTCATCTAGAAAATGATGATAGCAAGTATAATCTTATGATGGCTGAGAAAATGAATAAAATTAAATAGGCTTGCCTGGCATGCATTTCCAAGTCTCTCACATGAGGCTGGCTAGGGATGTACCCAGTTCAACCCAAAGAACATTGAGGAAAAATCTCAACATAAAAGTAAGTGAATAGCTAAATCAATAAGGATAAAAAGTCAAGATTCAAGTACAAGGCAGAAGTAGGCAAACCAGAGACCAAAGATCTAATAGACCCAGCAGGGGTCACTTTTAGCAAAAGCAAGAGAAGAGTAGACAGTCCTTGGGGAGAGACACAAAGAAGCCATCCACATCGAAAGCACCAGAACGTGAAGGCAGAGAAAACTTCCCAAGCATGAGAAAAGAACTTGATATACAGATAAGTGAGGCATATAGAACCCCAATTACTCATAACCAAAATAAATTCTCACCAAGACATATAATAATCAAGATTCCAGAAGTTCAGCAAAAGCACAGAATAATGAAAATTATTAGAGAAAAAAGACAAATCACCTATAAGGGTAAACCCATCAGAATCACAGCAGATTTCTTAACACAAACTCTAAAATCAAGGAGAGCCTGGAGCAACGTATTCCAAGCCTTGAAAGAAAACAATCTCCAACCTAGATTGATGTACCCAGCCAAACTATCCATCAAATTCAACAATGAAATAAGATACTTCCATGACAAAGAACAACTGAAGAAATTTATAACCTCCAAACCACTTCTACAAAATCTCCTGAAGGACATCCTGGAGAAGAGCTAACAACATTTACAAGGACACTAAAAAAATCCCACCAGGGAAGACAAGCAATTGAACTAAAGTGAAACACAGAACCAACTACAGAAAAGATATATGGTAAAAAAGAGTCAACTCATAACAGCTGTAACCATCAATGTAAACGAGCTCAACTCATCAAAAGAAACAGGCTAGCAGAATGGATCAAGAAAGAAGATCCAACAATATGCTGCATACAAGAGACACATGTAACCCAAAAGGAAATACATAGATTGAAAATCAAAGGATGGAAAGCAGTATTTCATGCAACAGGAACCCAAAAAAAAGCAGGGGTAGCTATCCTAATCGCAGACAAAGTAAACT
>PVJO010023455.1:0-26087 GCA_004026905.1 Hystrix cristata | reverse complement strand
GAAATGAATAAACATTTCTCAGATGAAGAAATTAAAAAGGCAAATAAATATATGAAAAAGTGTTCAACATCACTAGTCATTCGAGAGATGCAAATCAAAACAACATTAAGATTCCATCTCACTCCATAAAGAACTGCATTTATGAAAAAAATCAACCAGTAACAAATGCTGGCAGGGCTGTGGGGAAAAAGGAACCCACTTCCATTGTTGGTGGGAATGTAGACTGGTCCAGCCACTATGGAAATCAATATGGAGATTCCTCAAACAACTAGAACTAGAGGTTCCATTTGATCCAGCTATCCCCCTACTGGGGATCTTCCCAGAAGAACTGGAATCCTCATACCACAGGGATGTATGCACAACCATGTTTATAGCAACACAATTTGTAATAGCTAAGTCTTGGAAACAGCTTAAATGCCCAACAACCAATGAATGGCTAAAGAAAATGTGGTTTTTCTACACAGTGGAGTACTACGCTGCCATAAAAGGATAAACTAGAGTCATTTGTATGTAAATGGATGTTCCTTGAGAGCATACTATCAAGTGAAATAAATCGGACACTTGTGAGTACACATCGAATTGTTTCTCTGATATGAGAAACCATGGATGTAAAAAGGATAAAGAGGTGTAATAGATATAATCTAAAAGGAAGATAATATTCCAAGGAGAGGAGCATTGGACGGAGACGGGGGGCGGGAGAAGCAGGAAGGGAAAAGAGGGATAGAAAAAGGAAAGGGAATTCATGGAGAAATGTGAATGTACCTGCTGTAAATAGGGAAGGGAATAGAGGGGAGGGCGGGGAAGAGGGGGGAGAACCAAGATGCATCATGTACAGGTACAAAATAAATGTGATGAATGTAACCATTATATATACATTGTACCAATACATGTTCTTGGTTTAAAAAAAAAATAAAGATTCCATGCCACCTTGGCCAACAAAACTCTTAGAATAAAGTGATCGGAGATGTCGTTGTTCTGTTCAGCCCAAGGCAGCCTGAGAGGTGGGGAGAAGGGGCCAGCAAGAGTGCAAGAGTGAGGTAGTTCTAGGCTGGAGTCCAGCTGAAGCTAGAGGCCTCTCTGAAAATAACAGAAAGCATAGTCCACTGTGGATCAAACAGTCACAATCTCTCAAGAGAAGTGATACATGTCACAGAACAATTAAGAGGTCCAGAGATCAGGAGGCATAAAGAGCCTCCATTTTAAAAGAATTTCAAAATGCAAACTGATTCTCTCCCTTCTGGTTCAAAATTCTTCTATGGTTTCCCATCCATTGCACCTAGAATAAAATCCAAATATTTTCATAGCTTATAAAGGCATGTGCAATCTGGCCTCTATTACCTCTGTGGTTTCACCTCCCATGCTCCCTCCTGCCTACCAGGACCTTTCCACTCTAAAGAATCTGTTTTCTCTTTTCACCTAAAGCAGGTTGGGTTCTCCTGTAAGTAGAACCCTAAGTCAGTTTAGCATGCAGGGTGTTTTTGAAGAAATCAAGACCTGTGGGAGGTAGGGGCTCAAGCAGGTATGGGCAAAAGGTGATGTCCAGGCTGAATGAAGGCCTTGGGAAACACTATGAGACACTCTATAGTTTTCAGGCTCTTCCTTATTAAACTAACACATATCCAGCAAAAAAAAAAAACCAAGAATTTTAAGAGCAGTCAGAGAACAAAAAGTCACATATAAACGTAAGCCAATTATAATCACATCAGACTTCTCAACACAATCCCTAAAGGCCATGAGAGCTTGGTGTGAAGTATTTCAAGCCCTAAGAGCAAATAATTTCCAACCCAGATTAATTTACCCTTCAAAATAGATGGAGAAATAACATATTTCCATGAAAAAGACTAGCTCAAAAGATATATGAGTACTAAACCAGTTCTCAAGAAAATACTTAAGAATATTCTAGACAAAAATAACTGACACAGCCAAAAAACACAGAAAAATAGTGAGGTCAATGGATAAACAGCAACAAAAAAAGTCAGGAAAAGAAAAATAAACGATTCACCACCAGATAAAGAAAGCATTTATAGTAAGTAACCAACGTATCTCATTAATATCTCTCAATATTGATGGCCTCAACTCTCCAATGAAAAGGTATGGTTTGGCAGAGTGGATCAAAAATAGAATCCAACAGTTTATTGCATTCAAGAAACTCATCTAAGCCAAAAAAGATATCCATAGACTAAAACTTGAAGAATGGAAAACAATATTTCACACATTAGGACCCTGAAAACAAACAGGGGTAGCAATTGTAATATCAGACATAGCAAATTTCAAGCTAAAACTGATTAGAAGAAACAAAGAAGGTCACTACATACTAGTTAGGGAACAATCTAACGAGAAGAGATAACATTGATAAACATATATGCACAGAATACTGGAGCAACTATCTTCATAAAACAAAAACTGCTGAAATTAAAAGATCAAATAAACACTAACAATCATAGTAGAGGATTTTAACACCCTGCTTTCACAAAGAGATAGATTGGTTAAACGAAAAAAATCAATAAAGAAATATCAGAGCTGAACTACACCCTTGAACATATGGACTTAGTAGATATCTACAGAGTATTCCGCCCCTCTACAAGAGCATATACATTATTTTCAGCAGCACATGGTACTTTTTCCAAAATAGATCACATACTAGTCCACAAAACCAGCTTAAGTGAATATAAAATCATTGAAATTACCCCATGCATACTATCCTTGACCACTGTGCAATGAAAATAGAAATCAAGGACAGAAGCAATTTCAGAAAAGGCAAACGCTTCTGGAAAATTGACAACATACTCCTAAAATACCAATAAGTCATACAAGAAATCAAAGAATCAATTAAAAACATTTCTGAAAGTTAATGACAATGACTACCCAATTTATCAAAACCTCTGGGACACTACGAATGCAGTTCTAAGAGGAAAATTCATCACAGTTGATGCTCACATTAGGAAAACAGACTGAGCCCAAAATAAATAACCTTATGAGAAATCTAAAGATACTTGGGAAACAACAGCAAACCAGCCCCAAACAGAAATTAAAGAGGGAAACTATAAAGATGAGAGCAGAAATTAGTGAAATTGAGACCAAAAAAAAAAAAATCGACAAATCAAAGAGCTGTTTCTTTGAAAGAATAAAATATATAAACCCTAAACCAGGCTTACCAAAAGAGAGAAAAGACTCACATCAATGCAATTAGAAAAGAAAAAGGTGAAATCACAACGGATACTGTCAAAATCCAGAACATAGTAACTACCTTGAAAAATTCTATTCCAACAAATTAGCAAAATTTGAAAAAATGGACAGATACCTAGATGCATATGAATTACCAAAACTAACCCAATAAGACATAAATACGCTTAACAACCCAATTACAAGCAATGAAATTGACACAGTAATAAAGAATCTATCAGCTAAAAAAAGCATGGGACCTGATGGATTCAGTGGTGAATTCTACAAAAGTTTTAAGGATATTAAGTCATCAATACTCCTCAAGCCTGTCAAAGGGATGGAGTCTTCCTAAGTTCATTTATGGAAGCCAGTATCACCCTGATCCCCAAACCAGAAAAATACCCAATTAAAAGAGAAAAGTATAGGTGAACTCCTTAATGAACATAGATGGAAATCTCCTCAATGAACATAGATGGAAAAATTTCCTTAATGAACATAGATGGAAAAATCCTCAAGGTATTAGCAAGTAGAATGTAGCTCATCACTGAAAAGATCATACATCATGATCAAGTAGGTTTCATCCCAGAGATGCAAGGATGGTTCAGCATATGTAAGTCAATAAATGTAATACATCACATAAACAGAAGCAAAGTCAAAAATGATATAATCGTATCAGTAGATTCAGAAAGAACTTTCCAAAAAATCCAACACCTCTTCATGATAAAAACCCTGAAGATGTATAAAATGACCATACTTGATTATTATAAAAGCTATTTATGGCAAACCATCAGCCAGCATCATACTAAATGGGGAAAAATGAAAAGCATTCCCCCTGATGTCCACTATCACCACTTCTATTCAACATACTACTTGAGCAATTAGCCAGAGAAATCAGGCAAGATAAAGAAATAAAAGGGATACATATAGAAAAGGAGGAACTCAACTTATATTATTTGCAGGTGACAAGATACTCTACATAGAAGACTCAAAGAATTCCACCAAAAAACCTCTTAGAATTAATAACTTCAGCAATGTAGCAGGATACAAGATCAACACACAAAAATCATTAGCGTTTGTGTACACCAATAATGAACTCAACAAAAAGGAAAATTATGAAAACAATACAATTCACAGTATCTTCAAGGAAAATCAAATACCTAGGAATCAAGCTAATCAAGGAAATGAAAGACCTCTACTACAGTACTGTAGTAGTTACTTTTCTAGAGTCAGTGATTGTCAGTGATTTGCAAGAGAGCAGATTTAATACAGGACATTTACAAATTACAACATTGACACACACAAGCCAAATGCAGGAAGAGTGCAGAACATCTATCTATGCACTGGAGACCTGAAAGATCCAATTAAGGACTGGGCGCCCACAGCAATATCCGGTATACATCCATGTCTACACTAAAAGATTGAAGAAATCTGTACCGGAACCAGGATATGATTCTCACAGCAGAGATGATGACCAGAGCTCACCTGAAGCAAAGAGCAGCCATCCTTGACAGCAAGGCCCCAAGCTCCTTCTGTGAGGAGAACAGCCAAGTCCCTTTCAGGAGAACCAGCCACAGCAGAGCTTCTCCTGGGAAACAGCAAGCACCTATCTTCTGCTCCCTCTCTCCTTCATGGTGTATTGGCAATAATCTTCAGGTGGATCTTCTACATTAAGAGCCACATCAACTCAGTTCAGCTGGGCATTCTTGCTCACGTTGACCACAGTAATAAGTCCACCACAAGTACTCTGAAGAAAGGGATTAAAGTGGAAATCAGAAAATGGAAAGATATTCCCTGCTCCTAGATAGGCAGAACCAGTATTGTTAAAATGGCCATACTCCCAAAATTGTTACACAGATTCAATATAGTCCCAATCAAAATACCAACAGCATACCTTACAGAACTAGAGAAAACAATCTTAAACTTCACATCCAATCAAAAGAGACCCAGAATAGCAAAAGCGATTTTGGGCAATAAGAGCAATGCAGAGGCCTTGAAATATCTGATTTCAAGCTATACTACAAAACAACAGTAATGAAAAGGGCATGGAAGTGGAACAAAAACAGACACATAGATCAGTGGAGCAGAACAGAGGATAAAGAAACCTCCCCAGACACATTCAGCTATTTGATCTTTGACAAAGGGACCAACAGCATATATTCAAGGAAAGATAACCTACTCAATGAGTGGTGCTGGGAAAACTGGTTACCTGTTTGCAGAAGATTGAAACTGGACCTTTGTCTCCCACCATATATTAAATAAAAATAAATCAAAGATCTAAACATTAAAAAAGAAACATTAAAGCTATTGGAAGATAAAGTAGTTAAAAGACTTGAAGATGTAGGTGTAGGAGAGAATTTTCTAGATAGAACCTCAATTGCACAAGAAATAGGAGCAAGAATCAATAGATGGGATTATGTCACACTAAAACTCTTCTGTAGAGCAAAAGAATCAATTAGTAGAGTGAAGTGACAACCTACAGAATTGGGGGAAAATTGCCAGATACTCCTCAGATAGAGGACTAATATCTAGACTATATAAGGAATTCAAAAAAATTAGAACACCTAAAATTAAAGATCCAGTCAAGAAATGGGCAAGAGAATGAACGGCCACTTCACAGAGGAAGAAATACAAATAGTCAACAAATATATGAAAAAATATGTAACATCTCTGGTCGTTACATACTATAATTCTATTTACATAAAATTCTAGACAATTTAAACCAATCTATTGTAAAAGGAAGCAGATCAGTGGTTGCCTGTGGACGGTATTTGGGAGAGTACTGGGAATGGATTATATGGATTACAAAAAGGCATGAGAAAACTTTTGAAGATGATGGATATGTCCATGATCTTGACTGTGGTAATATTTTACAGGTGCATACATATGTCGAAATCTATAAAATGATACACTTTAAATAGGTGAAGTTAACTGCATGTCATTAGAACTCAATAAAACTGTTAAATATAATAACTCACTTCTCAGAAGAGAAAGTAGAAATGGCCAATAAATACATGCAAAAATATCCAACATTTCTGACCATTAGAGAAATACAAATTAAAACAACACAAAGATTCCAGAAAGAATGGCTATCATCAAGAAATCAAGTAATAATGCTGGAGAGGGTTCAGAGAAAAAGGAACCCTTCTGTATTTTTGCTGGGAACATAAACTAGTAAAACCACTATGGAAATAAATATGGAGATTCCTCAAAGAACTAAAGCTAGAAATTATATTTGACCCAGATATTCCCCTTCTATATATCTCCCCAAAAGATTTAAAGACATCATATTATGGTGATACATGTATATGCATGTTTATGTCGGCACAACTCATAATAGCTGAATCTTGGAAGCAGTCTATGTCCATTAAGAGATGACTAGATAAAGAAAATGTGTACTTATACATAACTGTGTACTACTTTGCCATAATGGAGAATAAATTTGAATCATTTAAAGAAAATGAATGCACCCTTAGACCATAATGTTAAGTGAAGTAAACCAGACACACAAATTTAAATATCATATGTTCCTCTCATATGAGAAACCCAAAATATAAATAAACAGCAAAGTAAAAGATAGATAATAAGAAGTAGGGGACATAGGTCTTTCGCAAATGGGATGGAGACCAAGAAATGGAGGGGGGAGGTTGGGAGCGAAGGGGAAGAGAATGAAAAAAGAATTAAGTTGTTTTATGGTCATGTACCAACTCCCCACAAGGAATGCAATTATTATATACTGCAAACATGTAATAAAAATTAAAATTGAAAAAATATATACAGAGTCCACCAAAAAATGTACACATACTTCAGAAAAAGAAAAACTTGTATAAATATTTTAATACTAAATTTGTTGAGATACCATGAGATTAATACAAGTTTTCTTGACCTCTAAAATTGCAAGAGGTGCTTAAAGTGGTGGCCATTGGCTTCCAGACATTTATTAGTACAGTGAACTGCCACTTGTGCAACCTTGTTCATCGAGATTGCTGCACATGCATTTTCAATTTCTTTTCTAAGGGCTGGCAGTGTGGTAGGTTTTCCTCTAGGATTCCCCTATACAAGGTAACACCATTTGTTGAAAAAAAAAATACTATTTTTCTTTTCCTGATTTGTGTATACCTATTTTGGTGGACTCTCTCTATATATAAGACCCCAAAAATAATGTAAGACAAACTCCTACTTTCAAAATTGACAGAAATGTAAATATTTTTGAATAAATTCTACACGAAACTTACAAATTCTATACAAAGAAAATTTCTAAACACTCCTGAACAACACAAAAAATAGGTTCAAAGAAATGTGATGATACCCATTTGCTTTTTTTTTATTTTTACCAAGAACATGTATTGGTACATTGTATACATAACGATCATAATCAACATGGTTATTTTGTACCTGTACATGATGTATCTTGGTTCCCCCCCTTTTCACCACCACGCCCTTCTGTTCCCCCTTCCCTATTTACAGCAGGTTTATTTATGTTTTCCCATTTTTTCTCTTTCCTCTTTCTTTCCTTTTTCCTTTCTTTCTTTTCCCCCTTCCCCCTTTCTAGTTCTCCTCTCTTTTCAATATTATCTTCATTTTATATAATATCTATTACACCTCTCTGACCTTATTTACCCTTATGGTTACTCTTATCAGAGAAACAATTCAATGTGTACTCATGAGTGTCTGATTTATTTCACTTAATAGTATGTTCTCAAGGTACATCCATTTACCTACAAATGTCTCTATCTTATCCTTTTTATGGCAGAGTAGTACTCCATTGTATAGAAAAACCACATCTTCTTTAGCCATTCATTAGTTGTTGGGCATTTAAGTTGTTTCCAAGATTTAGCTATTACAAATTGTGTTGCTATAAACATGGTTGTGCATACATCGCTATGGTATGCTGATTTTAATTCTTCTGGGAACATCCCCGGTAGAGGAATAGCTGGATCAAATGGAACCTCTAGTTGTAGTTTTTTGAGGAATCGCCATACTGATTTCCATAGTGGCTGGACCAATCTACATCCCCAGCAACAGTGGAGGAGGGTTTCTTTTTCCCCACAGCCCCGCCAACATTTGTTATTGGTTGATCTTTTCATAATTCTGTTCTTTTTGGAGTGAGATGGAAACTTAATGTTGTTTTGATTTGCATCTCCTGAATGACTAGTGGTGTTGAACACTTTTTCATGTATTTATTTGCCATTTTCATTTCTTCATCTGAGAAATGTTTATTCATTTCAGATGCCCATTTTTGGATTGGGTCTTTAAATTTGGGAGGTATGATGGTTTTGAGTTCTTTGTATAGTCTAGATATAAGACCTTTGTTTGAGGGACAGTTGGCAATAATTTTGTCATAGTCTGTGGGTTTTCACCCCACTCTATTGGTGATGTCTTTTGCTGTGCAAAAGCTTTTTAATAGGATGTAGTCCCAAGCACTAATTCTTTGTATTATTTCCTGTGCAGTCTGGGTTTTGTTCATAAATTTTTTTCCTACCCCTATGTCTTTAAGAGTTCTTCCTGCTTTATTCTCCAGTAGATTTAATGTTTCTGTTTTTATGTTTAGATCTTTGACTCACTTTGATTTTAGTTTAGTAGGTGGTGAGAGACATGTATCTAGTTTTAGTTTTTGGCATGTGGCAAGCCAATTTTTCCAACACCATTTATTAAAGAGGCTATCTTTCGTCCAGTGAGGGTGTTTGGCTCCTTTGTCAAAGATGAGGTATTTGAGTGGTTTGGAGTTGTTTCTGTGCCTTCTAGCCTGTTCCATTGATCCTCGGGTCTGTCTTTGTGCCAATATCATGCTGTTTTTATCACCGTAGCTTTATAGTATAGTTTCAGGTTGAGGATTGTGATGCCCAGTACCTTGCTCCTGTTGCCCAGGATCATTTTTACTATTCTTGGTCTGTTCTGGTTCCAAATAAATTTCATGATTTTCCTTTCTAATTCTGTGAAGTATGTTAGTGGTATTTTGATTGGAATTGCATTAAATCTGTATAGTAATTTAGGAAGTATGGCCACTTTCACTAAGTTGGTTCTTCGTACCCAGCAATATCTTTCCATTTTCTGATATCCCTTTCAATTTCTGTTTTTCGAGAATTATAGTTTTCGATGTAAAGATCTTTTACTTCCTTTGTTAGATAAATTCCTAAGTATTTTGGTTTTTTTGGGTGCATTGCGAGAAGTGTGTCTTCTGTTATTTCTTTCTCAGTGAGGTTATTATTGGTATATAGGAATGCTATTGATTTCTGGGTGTTGACTTTGTATCCAGCTACATGACTGAATTTAGTTATTAAGTCCGGAAGTTCTGGGTTGTTTCCAAGATTTAGCTATTACAAACTGTGCCACTATAAACAGGTGTGCATATATCACTGCGGTAGGATGCTTTTAATTCTTTGGGGAAGATACCAAGAAGCAGAATAGCTGGGTCAAATGGAATCTCTAGTCCTAGTTCCCTGAGGAATCTCCACACTGATTTCCATAGCAGCTACACCAGTTCACACTTCCACCAACAGTGGAGAAGGGTTCCTTTTTCTCCACAGCCCTTCCAGCATTTGTTATTGGCTGATTTGTTGATAACAGCCATTCTTTCTGGAGTGAGGTGGAATCTCAGGGTTGTTTTAATTTGCATCTCTCTAATGACCAGTGATGTTGAACATTTTTTCATCTGTCTATCTGCTGTTTCTACTTCTTCATCTGAGAAGTGTCTATTCATTTCTGCTGCCCACTTTTGGATTGGGTCTTTAAATTTGGGGGGTCTGATTTTTTTGAGTTCTTTATATATTCGAGATGTTAGTTCTTTGTCAGAGGAATACTTGGCAAAATTTTTTTCCTACTCTGTGAGTTGTCTCTTCGCTCTGTTGGTAGTTTCTTTCACTGTGCAAAGGCTTTTTAATAAGATCAGGTCCCAGATGTTGATTCTTTGTGATATTTCCTGGGTGACTGGGGATTTGTTCATAAAATTCTTGCCTACTCCTATGTCTTCAAGAGTTCTACCTATTCTATCTTCCAGTAGATTTAGTGTTTCTGTTTTAATATTTAGATCTTTGATCTACTTTGATTTTATCTTAGTGAATGGGGAAAGATACGGGTCTAGTTTTAACCTTCAGCAGGTGGAGAACCAGTTTTTCCAGCACCATTTATTAAAGAGATTATCTTTCTTCCAGTGAGTTTGTTTGGCCCCTTTGTCAAAGATAAGGTGACTGAGAGTGTTTGGACCTGTTTCTTCATCTTCTAATCTGTTCCATTGGTCCTGGGGTCTGTTTTTGTGCCAGTACCATGCTGTTTTTATTACAGTAGCTTTGTAGTATAGTTTTAGGTCAGGGATTGTGATGGCCCCTGCTCTGCTTTTGTTGCCCAGAATGGCTTTTGCTATTCTAGGTTTCTTTTGGTTCCACTTGAGTTTTAGGATTGTCTTCTCTAATTCTGTGAGGTATGCTATTGATAATTTAATTGGGATTGCATTAAATCTGTATAGCATGCCCATCAACAGCAGAATGGATAAAGAAAATTTGGGTTTTTTATACAGTGGAGTACTACTCTGCCATAAAGAATGTTAAGCTCGAGATATTCCTAAATAAATGGCTGCATCTTGAGACCATACTCTTAAGTGAAATAAATCGGACACACATGTTTAAATACTGCATAGGTTCTCTGGTGTGAGAAACTGAAAGTGTAAATAAAGACTAAAATGTATTATATTGGGAAAGGGAAGAAAATGTCCAAATGGGAAAGGGAACAAGGGAGGAAAAATGGAACACAGGACATGAGAAATAAGAAATGGAAGGAAAAAATGGAAACAAAGCTTTTGTAAATAGGGAGGGAGGAGGGGGTGAGGGGAGGGGAATGGGAAAAAAAGAAGCAACAAGCTATGTCATGCACACGTATGAATCCCCTGTGTTGAATGTTATCAGTATGTACATCTAATGTACCATTAAAATAAAATTAAATTAGAAAAATAAATCTAGAAGTTTTTTGGTGGAATTTTTGGGGTCTTCTATGTAGTGTATCATGTCATCTGCAAATAATGGTGATTTAAACTCTTCTTTTCCTATCTTTATTCCTTTTATTTCTTTCTCTTGCCTAATTGCTCTGGCTAATGTTTCTAAGACTATACTGAATAACAGTGGTGATAGTGGGCATCCTTGTCTTGTTCCTGATTGTAGAGTGAAAGCTTCCAGTTTCTGACCATTTAGTGTGATGTTGGCCATTGGTTTGTCATAGATGGCTATTATCAGATTTAGATATAGACCATCTAGTCCTAATTTCTATAGTGGTTTTTTTAAAATCATGAATGGGTGTTGGGCTTTGTCAAATGCTTTTTCTGCATCTATTGAGATGATTTTGTGATTGTCTTTGACACTGTTATATGGCGAGTTACATATATTGATTTGCATATATTGAGCCATCCCATCATCCTTGGGATGAATCCTACTTGGTCGTAGTGTATAATCTTCTTGATAATTCTTTGCATTCTGTTTGCCAGTATCTTTTTTAGAGTTTTTGCACCTATGTTCATTTGGGAGATTGGCCTGTAGTTCTCTTTTTCAGGGGAGGGTGGCATCTCAGGCCCAAGGCTCCCCAGAGAGCCACCAAACAATCCCCAGTGGTGTGCACAGGTCTGCTTGTGGCATGGGGAGGGGGCCTTCACCAGCCTGAGGTTCCCCAGCAAGCCACCAAGCCGTGCCGGAGTCACTGGTGGTGTGGGCAGGCCCAATCAGGGCACACGGAAGGGGCACTCACAAGCCCGAGGGTCCCCAGGGAGCTGCCAGCCACAATGGAGTTGCCTGGGGTCACCGGTGATGTGGTCAGGCCCACTGTGGTCTCAGGGAGGGAGCCATCCTAGGCCCAAGCTTCCCCAGAGAGCTGCCTAAAGAAATGCACATAAACACTACACTCTATCTAGTAAACATAGTTCTTATGGGCATATGGGTTGACAATTCTGAAATTATTTTATGTGAATTCTAGAGTTGAACAAATAAATATATTTTAGGTAATGAGGGCCAGGTTTCTCACTCTTAGTGTTATAAATAAGGAAAATGTTAGAATGAACTTTGTGGTGTTAGACTGGAATTGGAGGTGTCGGAAGGAACAGATGTGTGTATGTGCATGGGTTTGTATACACATATATTTCTTAGCTTTGTCTACTGAAAGACCCTAGAAGCAGTGATACCTCAGTACTAATGAGCACTATTACTCTCCAGATCTTGGTTTCTAAAATGTCATTCTGTAATAAAAGGAACAGGGCTCCTTGGAGAAAGAGTTGGTTCTGGGACCACAACAGAAAAAAAAAAAACAACCTACAAAATGACCCTGGAATATTTTGTGGTACCTTTTTTGGATGTGCTCACAAAGGGAGGGAGTATGTTAAAAGGACACAGGAGCCAACCTTAAGAAGCTCCCACTGATCAAAGATGGAACAATTTCAGAAATTGAAAAAAAAAAAAAACACGATAGTGTTGGGCCATAATCCACAGAACAAAATAAACATCCATGAGCATATTGGCAAAAATAAATAACTAAGTATATGTAAAGAAGCGAGGATGGACAGTTCTGTCTCACTGAAGAATTTCAAGCTAAAAAAAAATTGGAAAGAAGGGCTGGGGATTTACCTCAAGTGGTAGAGCTCTTGTCTAGCAAGTGTAAGGCCTTGAGTTTGATCCCCAGCAGCCCCCCAAAATTGGAAAGCATGAGAGCAATGTAAAATCATCACATGGGAAATGCCACAGTAATCATTGTTGCAGGCAAGCTCCCCATATGCTGAAATTAGTGAGTGAAGATTTTGAGGAGATATAGGATATTAGCATAATCTAAAAATATCTCTTTCAACATATTTATCAATTCCAGAAAGGAAAAATCACAACTTTATAGTAGAGACACTTGGCTGACACCACCTTAATCAAGCCACTAAAGTTATCTCCTTTATAAGACATATTGTTCTCATGGACCCCTGATATGATGCCCCGAGAAGGACACGAAAGAACTTCTGTACTATTCTTCAAAAAAAATGTATAACCTCAAACTAATCAGGAGAAAAAACTTAAACCCAAATTAAGGACATTCTACCAAGTAACTGACTAGTACTCTTTTGTATTTTTATATCAATCTTTAAAATTACATTTTTATTCGTGGATATCAATTTTACAAAATATTGAGAAGTACTCTTTAGACGTTTCATGATCACAAGAGACAAGGAAAGACTGAGGAACTGTCGTATATTAGAGGAGACAAAGGAGGCAAAACAATGTGCGACACAGAACCCGGGTGGGGAGGGAGATATTTGGGAAAAAAGTTGGTAAAACTGAAGTGAGTTCAGTAGCTCAGTTCATCACATTGTACCAAAGATAAGTTCCTCATCTGGATAATTCTACTCTGCTTCTATAAGAAATTAATAAAAGAGGAAGTTGGGTGAAATCTATATTTGAGCAATTTTGCAACTTTTCTCTAAGTCTAAGATTATTTCAAAATAAAAAAGCTAAAAATAATGTTACATGGTGGGGGCAGAGAAGAAAGAGAGAATGTCACAGACATCATGTGCCACGAGAGATATATGGCAACGATTAAATATAACATGAGCACTAGTAACGACCAACATCCTATCTAGTGTAAAGCTGCCTGTTGTCTGAAGACATGAAAAAGGCAAAAGAAGGGGCATCCAGCCTCCTCAGGTTACAGAAATACCCCCCAGATTTCTGATATTTGATCTACTAAATAAGATTTGTCTAATCAACCCTGACAAGCCTGCATTGGCTTGGTGAAAGCAGACCTGGGAAGTCACGACGAAACCAGAACCAGGTGACGGTAAAAAGACAGATGAAAACACATCTTTATTGAGAAAGAAATGACCATTTTCTCAGAGCCCAAAGGTACGCAGAATTCCTGCCAGTTTTTTTCTGATGTGCAAGGTTGAGCACCGCTGGAGGCAAGTACTGAGCAGCAAGAACTGAGTGCCTAACTGCGGAATTCTTGTGCTTCTATTTGTTCACTATGTTGATTACATTCTTACCAACTTCCTTTTGTGCATCTCGGAGTAACACCCTCATAGTTTAAAGCCACTTCAAAAGATGAATTATTCAAATATTTTTGTTCCACCTTTTATTTTTTTGTTTCGGAAGACTTTTCCTTTAATCACCTTATTGATATACCAGCTATTTCCAGATGGAAAATCTATGCTTTGACCCTAATACAATACCTGCAAATATTTTTGTCCTTGAGTAGTTTTACCACGAGTAACCATTCAAATAGTAGAGTTCAGTAATATAATTTTTGCTGATAAATTTGCCTCCATGTTAAATGAATGGATGTTAAAAGCTTTAAATGAAGCAAAGTGATAAGACAGGCAAGCATTTCATACTCTTAGAGAAATTATAATTATTTTCATTTCAGGTAGGACAGGAAAAAATAATGGTGCTGAACAGTGGGTGCAATTTCCTGGATTAAAAGAAGTGGCTCTGTGAGTAGGATTGTGAAAGCAGAGCGGGGGAAGAGGGTTTCTTTTGTGGCAGAAAAGTTTTAATGTAGAATGACATGAAATGCTTTCATTAAAAGTCAGTTGATGTCATGTGTGCTAAGTCACATTCTGCTTTTTGCTTAGGTTATCCTAGATTTTGAAGGAAGCTTATGTTCCAGGGTTTTACTGAGGAGGATACCATCCCAGGGAAGCAAAAATGAGGGAGAAAGGAAAGTCAGGCAAGCAGAAAGGCAGGAGAATGTATGCAAGTTGGAGGGCATATGTAGGGGGAAGGCATGCACATGCAAGCGAATATACACAGGTGAGAAGGCACACACAGGTGGGCACGTACATGCAAGTGGAATGGCCCACGCAGGTGGGAGGGCATGGGCAGGTGGGAGATTATATGCAGGAGGGAGAGCATATGCAGGGAATGTGTTACCGAGCTGGCTGCTGGTTCTCAGTTGTGTGGGAGGTTTTCAAAGAAGCCACACAGTGAAGCTCTTTCTAAGTCCTCTCTCATTCATCAAAGTCTTCCCCATGGAGCTTAATTTTCTTCCATACTCAGGGCAGCCACTGGGGAAGTTGGGGGTCTCTGTTCATCAAGCTGGGTCACGGTTAGGCACTGGAGCAGCTGTGGCTCCCACCACAGTCGTGGGAGCTGAAGCTGTGCCCACGGCCTTGCTGTTGGCCTGAGAGAAGACTGAGACAATCACTGGTATTAGGAAATGAAGCATAGATGCTGGGGGTCTTGTGCAGTAGGCACAATGGTGTGAGCCTTCTCTGGGTTGCTCTAGCCAGGAAGTAAGGCAAGCAGCCAAGGCATTTGAGAGGTGTTGTGGGTTCATTCCCTGGGAAGCAAACTCTGAGATGAAAACCAGCATGCAGGAGTTTTATGAGGGAGTGCTCTTTGAATCAACCCTTATGGGAGGGAAAAGAATGGAAGGATTCCAGGCTGTGAAGAGAGAAGTTGAGAGGTAATTCAGTCCCAACAGAATCCTCAGTCGGTCCTGCAGGGAGCTGCGAAGATGGGATGGTCCCTCAGCTGATTCAGGGCCAAGGAGGAACTATGGACAGGCTACAGGCTCCGGTGTCATTCCAGCCCTAGAGCCTCTATTTGATTCTGGATCATATCCCAATGTTCAGATCATGGCTCTAGGTTTCCAAGATCAGTCCACATGCCACGGGTCCTGTGGACATCTTGGTGTTCACGAGATTCCTAGAGGCACAGCTTCCAGAAGTGTCAACCACAACTTCAGCTCAGAATCTGCCGAGGACAACTGTCCAGCTGAGACAAATATAGAGATGCAGGGGGCACCTTCCTAGGAGGCAGCCTCCTTAGGCTTCCTCAGTTTCACAGTAAGATGTAGTAGTTGCCAACATTATGACACGTGATTTAAAATGTCCACATATAAGGGAGCATAGGAGACTTGTCAGATGAGAGATACCACTTGTATGTAGCACGGCCATAGAGGGCTGGGGAATAATGCAAATGAAGAGATCACAAACATTGTTTGTGGGAGAAAAAGCGGTTCAAATATGATCTAGAATCTGTGACTGGTGTTACTGCAAGCTCCCCAATTTAGCAAGAAGACTGCATCCAAAATAATTATCAACAGCACTTTATACATTGCTAGATGTATAGATTGATTATACAGTGACCTTAAGAATAGAATTTGACTAACCTGATGTTGTGTTAAATTGTCCAGATGACAACTTGAGAGTGTGACCCAGGAATTTCCCACTAAAGTAATGCTAAATAATTGCTGTCAACATTCACCACTGAGTGGGAGATTTCCCCAGGGGTGTTTAGGTTCGTGGGTCCTAAACTCCTAAACTACCCTGAGGAGTTTAGGTCCAGGCACCAGGCACTAGACAAATATTATAGTTGGCCTGGTGTTCTAGGGAATCAAAACAGGGAATGGATTTTTAGCCATGAAACAATCTTGGACTAATTAATGTATTATTCTAATCCATTTCAGAACCTTTCACTGGCAAAATCCGCTCTGCCCATTAGTGATCAAGAGAGATCACAAAAGCAAAAGTCGGTAGTATGGGAGTGATTTGTCTAAAATAGGAGCAGGACAATTGATCTCTTCCAGCCAAAGGACTGGCATTGCCACTTGCTGACCGTCAGCTTGTCAGTTCATCTACAGGTATGATGGGAAAATTTACATGTTATTATTATTGGTAATACATCATTGAAACACACTGTTGTTGCACACCTATACCATGTGTCTCAGTACAGCCAATATTTTAATCTCCACCAACCTACTCTTTTATCTGTATCCATTGGTACAGAGTTCAAGTATAGGAAAGAAGAGTGTTCTATATTAATCCCTTCAACACAATAGCCCCAACAGCTATGATCACATTATTTGATATGCCTTATAGGACAGAGAGAGAGGGAGAGACAGAGAGGGAGATTACAATAAAACCTTGGTTTGCAAGCATAACTGGTTCTGAAAACAAGCTTGAATCCAAAGCACTTGTATATCAAAGCGAATTTGCCCATAAATAATGGAAACTCAGATGATATGTTCCACAACCCAAAAATATTTATATAAAAATCATTACAATACTGTAATATAATGCAAAATACTAAAGAAAATACTATGTATATATGTCGAATTTTTAAAATTTTTTATTTTAATAGTACATGTTTGCAGTACATGCAGTTTACAATTATCTTGGGCAATGGTTACATGCACATATTATAGCTTCTTTTTTTTTAATCTCCTCCCCTCCCCCCTGCCTCCTTCCTCTTCTAGTTCTCCTATCCCGATTTCTATTTTTGTTGTTATTGTTAATCTTAGCTCACGTTGTGGCATATAATGTTTACATCACTTGAGGCTATTAGGTTCCCGTATGTGGCATAACTTTATCTTATTCTCCTTTTCCCTCCTCTTTACCCCTTGACTTTGTTCCCTTGGTCCTCTTCCCTATTGAATGAGATCCATCCCCTTGTCCTCTTCTATCCATCCTTTATTATTCTCATTGTTTGTACTTTGTCTCACTCAAATGATAAAATATTAAAAAATATTAACCTGCACTTACCTTTGAAAACCTTCATGGCTAGTGTGAGGGAGACAAGAGAAAGGAGGGTTATTGTGTAGGATGACTTTCACTAACAGAATCACTGCTATCTATTGGCTCAATGGAATCTTTTTTCTATTCGTGCAACTTTTATAAGGAATCTATCCAATGACACTCGCTTTTGTCTCCTTTTGAGGATTTCCCAGAAATGTGACATTGCATTGTTGTTAAACAGATTCATCCCCCACACTGCTACAGCCTTATTTGGGTGGTGCTTTTCTACAAAGGTCGCACTGTTTCCCACATTTTATACCTCTCTCTAATTGCATATGTCGTGAGAGATTCCTCTGCCTTTTTCTCCTCCTCCTCCTCCTCTGTAGACAAAATCTCCTCCATAACGTCTTGCTGTTGGGAGACAATCACCCACAGTCGCACAGTGAGAGAGAGAGAGAGAGGGAGAGAGAGATGGAGAGAGGAAGAACCTTTAGCTAAATTGTGATCATGTGACATCCTGTGTCATGTACAATTCATATTGCAAGACTTCGCTCATTTATCAAGTTAAAATTTATTAGAAATGTTTGCTCCTCTTTCAGAACATTCACAGAACAAGTTCTTCACAATCCAAGATTTTACTGTACTTACTTTGGTTCACAATTTTGTATATAATCTGTGGTAGAAAATTCTCATATTCTCATCCTTGGAAGGAAGTTTTGACTTGGGAAACAAACTTGATCAAAGCCAAGTCCACTGCACATGGTGAATGACTCAGGTATGGGAAATGGGATTACTCCTTCTTGGGATGGTGGGAGCTGATGTCAGAGAATCAAAGGAAAAGGAAAGATGAGATGAGATTAAAATAAAGTAGATGGCCCTTGTGAATATTTCATATACTAATCCTGCCAGCATTTCCAACAGCATAGTTCTAAACATATTTGAGCCAATGACAACATGTTTGGAAAAAATATGTATTTGGTCTTTCAAGGTGATTATTTTGAAACATAATATTCATTTGAATATTCAAATTCTAGCTGATATTTGTAAGGTCACCATATAATCAATCTGTACATTTAGAGTGCAAAATGTGTTATTAGTAATTATGTTGGAACAAAGGCATAAGTCAGAACTGTCCCAGGCAAAGTGGAACATATGGCATATTAGTTACCTTTCTAGAGCCAGGGGTTTGCAAGAGAGCAGATATAATACAGGACATTTACAAGTTACAACATTCACCCATAAGCCAAATGCAGGAAGAGTGCTGAATGTCTATATATGCACTGGAGATCCAAAAGATCCAATCATGGGAGCCCACAGCATTGTCCCAAGTATGTCCATATCTGCAGATGATGACTGAAGAAATCTTTACTGGAACCAGGGTATGTTGCTCGCAGCAGAGATGAAGACCAGAGCTCTCCTAAAGTGCACAGCAGCCATCCTTGGCGACAGCAAGCCCCCGAGCTCCTTCTGTGATGAGAACAGCCGAGTCTCCTTCAGGAGAACCAGCCGCAAGAGAGCTTCTCTTGGGAAACAGCTGGCAACTATCTTCTGCTCTTGTTCGCCTTTATGTCGTGTCGGCAGCAATCCTCAGGTGGATCCTCTATGCCCAGAACTGCACTAGTCCAGCTGGGCATTTCTGCTCAAATTGACCATATCAGTCCACCACATACAATACCCTAGATAGATGTAAAAACACCATCATCATTCGTTGTAGTAACCCTTTTAAATACCATGAGAGATCTCTTTTAAAAGGACTTCTGTTGTGAGTTCCTATAAAAGGAGAAACATTTACTGAAATCTCTTAACTACTGTGATATCTTATTTAGATAGTAGGGAGGAACTTCATTCCTTTCATACCAGCTGTGTACTGGACAAAAATTCCAGAACAAGTATAAGAAAAGCAAAATGTAGTCAAGTGACTGAAATTTACTTAGTACATATTTTGATGGTACCATTCCAAATGGTTACTGGAGACACCATTTCCTTCTTCCATAGCCTGCATTCCCTGGCTTTATTAGATTGGTAATTGTCATCATAACCTCAAGCATTGACTGGACATAGTTGTGGATACTGTGATTTGCTGCCCAAATCCTCCTTCGGAAATGAAGAATTTATTCCCCTAGCTACTGGGAGTGCTGCCTACTGATAGCTCTCAGCCACGTTCAGGAAGAGCCTTGGCTGAAAAAATACTCCTTCGCCCAAGGTCCAGCCAGGACAACCCACATCCAGTGGCCGAATACAGGAAGATGAAAGCCTGGCCCCTCGCCTCAATCTGGGACAGCTCTGAAGAACCATCCCAGTAGCAAAGCTCCCCAGAGACCAGCCAAGAGCTTCGATAGGACCAGCAGTTCAACCTCGCCTTCTACCAGTCATGTTTCTGTCCCCTCCTTTCTATGGGTCTTGGTCCAAAGACCACTTCCTAATAAACACCTCGTATGCTGATCTCCATCTCAGAATCTGATTCCAGGTGACTCCTAACTGTGACTGTCACCTTTAATGCTAATGTTAGTCTAACATTTGATCCATTCTGGTCTCAACTTCTCAGCAAAAGATTCAGATGTATTCTTGGCTCATAGGTTCCACTTACTATGAATGTCCTTGATGGAGACTAAAGGGCTCCATTCTTAAAGCTGCCCCTCTCCTTTGAGAATAGAAATTGAAAGAGGAAGAACAGAAATATCTGTACACCTTCAATGCTCAAACCAAACCCAGTATACATCAAACCAAACTACAGCAAGCAGTTTTTGCAGCTTGGAAGCCACTTAACACATTAGAACTGTGGAGTCCTAGTGCCAGTCTTTTTGAAAGGCAGAAACTGTTTTCTATTCAGGGCAGACTCCTAATGCCTTGCACAGAACAGATGCTTGATGAATGAATGAATGAATGAATGAATACCTGGGTGAAAAGATGGACCAGTCCATGTATTACTCCACAGCAGTGCTTCAGAGCCCTAGAATTGAAAATGACCAGTGCAAGATGAAGAGATGCAAGGGATGAGAAAGATGAGGAGAATGAGGGGAAAGAAGAAGGTCCAGGAAGAGGAGACAGAAGACTGAATAAAATCAAGGCAGTCTTCTACTAAAGGAGAGATCTGCAACCTTAGTCACTCCTTAACCTTTTCTCCCCTTAGTCACTCTTCACCATTCCCACCTCCATGCAGCCTTTTAAAATAGAGCTGCACGTTATAGTCTCTGCTTTATTGATGCTTTATTTGTGGCATTGCTAAGAATTTGTCTGTGGTATCAAAATAACACAGGCTAACTCTAAATTCTTTTTATAGTAGACTTCTCCTACAGCAGTTGGAATTGAAATTGGAAACACTCGGGCCTTGAGCACTAAGTGGGGAGGATGAACAGGAAGTGGTAAATGAATAACTACCTTATTAGATCATATTCTCATTTTACAGTTCCTCAGAACAAAGACATTTGCAGCCACAAGACGTGTCACCTAGTAGTATAGTTGTGTTGAAGCCAGTAATAATTTGCACCACATGAAAAGCCTGTGTAAAGCCTGCATCAATAGAAAATACTGTTTGAAGGAACTTCAGATACTTCGGGACTCTTTTTTTTCTGGATAAACTTTCACATAGTAAGGGCAAGCAATTAAGGGCATCGACTAATAAAATATTTTAAATAATGATATAAAAGGATAAGTGTTCTCTGGATTAAAAATAAAGTGTATTCTTTTTCATTTTAATAGAAAAGACATTTAAAAGGAAATCCTTAAGGGGTCTTTTCAAACTCCCAAATGTCTGACTGGAGTTTCAAATAACAATGGATCAGAGAAGGAACTCCCTCCCTCACTGTACCATACTTATCCACATTAATTATTACACTAGGCTGAACAAACTAAGCCTGAATGCTCGCCAATACAGGCAGCTCTATTTAAAAGCTCTGACTTTTCCCATAGTAAGTATGCCTGATTACAGGTGGAAGAAAGTATTCTACAGTGTGTGTCTTCTAATCCACTGTGGATGTTAACCACATTTTATCTCCTGTGAAATATGAGATATATTGTAGATAAACACAATTCAGTATAAACCATGAGCAAAAACCAAATAGGTTGGGCCCTTTTTGCTGACAACATTCAGAGTTGCTGCATGCAATTACTCCAGAGAGTCTGGGTTCTAGTAAAATTATTTGTGGTTGAATGTTTTGAGATTATTCAGAGAATGCATAAACAATAACCAACTCCAATTCTTCATAGATGCCATAATTATATTGGGTTCCCAGTTTTCATTAACTTCTAGGAGTACAGGTCTATTTTAGAAAAAGATTTTAAGGGGTGTTTAAAAATCATCATCTTTAAAAGAAACTGTTGGCCAAATAATTTACCAATGAATAGATTAGTGGTACAGATTTAGTAAACCATAATTCAAGAAGCTCTATTTTTCATAATTATTCCCAGAATAAATTAATTCACCAATGATCCAAGTTTACCCCACGCCCACACTTTTGCAGAACAGTCTGTCAGGTACCTTCATTCCTACACCTGGGGGTGGAATGAACTCGTGTAAAAAGTCAGTAATAAAAGGGATAAAAAGCACATTCAGAACCTGATTTTCTCCATTCTTTACCCTTGTGCTCAGAGCCATGGGAAGGGAGAAAGAGAAAGAGAAGGAATTTATGAAAGTTTATCCACATTTAGATAACCCCAGAAGGTGCAAGTTTAGCACAGGTCAGGGAACTACTCACTTCCATTCAGGAGGTAGTCACACTTATTTTGTGTCCAAAATGAAACTATGCAGTTGAAAGTATTGTGAAGGGGGAAAGTCAAAATACCTGCAAGCCAGGCCGGGGGAAAAAAGGAATACTATTTACAGAACGGGAATGATACCAAGTGTTCAAAGGAAAAATTCACAATATGCTCTGGAAAATACAAATATAAATGAATATGAATCAGAAAATATATTCATCAGCAAATTGATAGGAGAGAAATAAATCACAGAGTTCATCTTTATTCAGGATGTATTTTCTCATCTTTCTTTCATGAAAGCTAGAAGCATGTGACTCTTAGCAACATTCCTGCCCTATGAGAGCTCACCAGAAGTACAGCTAAAAATGAGTCCATATGTGCCTTTGGCAAAAAAGATTTTTCTATAGCTACTGAAACTTGTTTGTGTGCTTGCAATACAGAATTTAGCCAGGCTTACCTTTATACCTCATGTTGCATATAAAACCATGTGTGCTATTTAAAAGTCTGTCAGATTTATACAATTAACTACAGCACAGGAACTCTGTGCTAACATGATGAGTGAATGATTGAACACATGAATTTTTGCAGACATTATTGGAAAATATTTCCCCTCATGTGTTCTTGAAGCTTTTTCTCCAATTTTATCTTGGCAAAGAGCTGGTAATAGAACAGAATCTATGAAAGTCCCAAAAAGTACTCCCTTTTAAGTGGAGAGCTGAAAAACCTGCACCTTTTCCCAATTTTTAAGTGAAAGGTTTTTTTGAAGTATAACTTACATACCATAAAATTTGCCAGTTTTAGGGTACAAAAATGATGCTTTGTATATTTGCAGAGTTGTACAATGTCATCAAAATCCAACTTTAGATATTTCCAGCACCCTAAGAAAGATCCTTCAGGCTAGTTTGCAGTTCTTCCTCATTCCTACTTCCAGCTCTTTGAAACCATTAATTTACTTTTTGTCTCTATAGATTCGTCTTCTGTGAACATTTTATATAAATAGAATCATATAGTACGTGGTCTTTTGTGACTGGCTCCTTTCACCTAGATAGTTTTTTAGTTTCCTCAGTGTCATAGTCTATATCAGCACTTTGTTCCTTTTAATAGCTGAATATTATATATATATATAGTATTTTGCTTAACCATTCAAAAATTGATGGACATTTTGTTTGTCCACTATGAATAATGCTGCTATAAACATGGGTACAAGTCTTTCTATGGACATTTGCCTTCATGTCGTTCAGGTCGATATCTAGAAGTGAAATTGCTGAATCATATGGTAGATTTATGTTTAACTTTTTAAGAAACTGCCTGCACCATTTTCTAAATTGGCTATGCCATCTTACATTTTCATCAGAAATAGATGAGTGTTCTAGTTTCTCCACATCCTTTCTAACACTTGTTACTGTCTGCCTTTCTGATTATAGTCATTCTGTTGGGTATGACATGGTATCTCATTGTTATTTTAATTTGTATCTCCTTAATAACAAATGGGGTTGAGCATCTTTTTCATGTGCTTACAGGACATTAGTATATCTTTTGGGTAAAATGTCTGTTCAAATCTTTTACACATTTTTTTATTTGGGCCATTTGTCTTGAGATGACAGCATATTTTAAATACTGTATTCCTCAAACAAGTTATTTATCATATATTTAATTTACTAATATTTTCCCAGTCTGTGGCTTGTCTTTTCATTCTCTTAATGATGTCTTTTGAAGTGCAAAGATTTTCATTTTTATGAATTCTCATTTATTATTCCTTCTTTGGGTGTCATACCCAAAAAGTCTTAACCTAACTCAAGGTCACAAAGATTTTTTTCTACTATGTTTTTCTCCTTTAGCCTTAACTCTTATTTTAGGTTTAAGGTCCATTTTGAGTTGAATTTTGGTTATAATGTGAGGTAAAGGTCTAGTTTTTTTTGTTGTTGCTGTTGTTGTTTGTCTGTATGTGCTACCATCCCGGCACTATTAGTTGAGAAGACCATCCTTACTCCGTTGAAATACATCGGTACCTTTATTGAAAATCAATTAGCTATAAACATAAAGGTCTATTCCTTACTCTCAATTATGTTCTACTGATCTACATGCCTATCCTTATACCACACTGACAGTACCACACTGTCTTGATTATTCTGACTTTATGATAGTTTTGAACTCCTCCACCTTTGCTGTTCTTTTTCATCATTTGGTTGTTCTACAGGTTTTGTATTTCCACATAAATGCTTGGATCCATTTGTCAGTTTCTCCAAAAGAATACATCTGGGCTTTTGATACAGATAGAAGCTATAGATGAATTTTGGGAGAATTGCCATGTTAATAACGTCTTCCAATCAATGAACATGGAGCGCATATCCATGTATTTAGATCTTCTTTAATATCTTTCAACAATGTTCGGTGGTTTTCAGTAAAATCTCTCACTTCCTTTTAAAATTTATTCCTAAGTTTTTATTCTTTTGGATACAATTATGAATGGAATTTTTAAGATTTCATTTTTTTCAGTTGCTCATTACCAGCATACAGATACATACTTCTGTGTATTTTTTGTATCCTGAAACCTTTCTGAACTCTTTATTAGTTCTAGTAAGGTGTTTGTGTGTATGAATTTCTCAAGGTTTTCTATATGTATGATTATGTCATCTGTGGATAAAAAGAGGTTTTCTTTTTCCTTTCCAATCTTAATTTCTTTTACCTTTTTGGGTTTTTTGGCTGCACTGGCTACACTTCTAGCACAATATTGAACACAAACAGAAGGACTGAACATGACTGTCCTGTTTCTCACCTTGGGGAAAAGCATTCTATCTTTCACCATTAAGTACATCAGTTCTAGGATTTTCATAGATGCCCTCTATCAAGCTAAGGAAGTTCCCTTCTGTGATATTGAAATGTACATACAGGTCCCTACCCCCAATGCTTGACATACATACATTCCTAAGACCTTTATAATTTCCTAAGTGATTGGAGTGTCTGACACAGAGCTCCTAAATCCTTTAGAATCTCCTAGGTGATAAGAGCCCTGTTCCAATGAAGCAACTCTTGGCAGGCTCCCAGATAGCCTCAGGATGGGGGCTGGTTGCCAGGGGAACCAACCTCATAATTAGAGGATTGGAAATTTCAGTTCCACCCCACCCCCCAGCCTCTGGGGAAGGGAGTGGGCTGAAGGTTGAGCTGATCACCAAAGGCCAAGGATGTAATCAATCATATTTATTCAATGACTCTTCCATGAAAAACCAAAAGAACGGGGTTCAGAAAGCCTCCAGATAACTGAACACAGCGAAACTGTCAGAAATAGCATGGGTGTTGAGCTGCACATGCATTGCCCTGTGCGTCTCTGCCATCTGGCTGCTCGTCTGTACCCTTTGGAACACACTTGCTAACAAACAGGTAAACATAAGTAACTTGTCTCCCTGACTTTCACACACTCTAGCAAATTAATGAAATGTGAGGAAGGGTTATGGGAACCCCAGTTTATATTCAGTTGGTCAGAAGCAAGGGGCACAATCTGAGGCTTGTGATTGGCATTTAAAAGGGTGAGGCTATCCTGTGGTACTGAGTTCTTATCCTGTAGAATATAATGTTGTCTCTGGGAGATAATGTCAGAATCGAACTGAATTGAATTGAGTTGAATTGAATCGAATTGAATTAGAGGACACTCAGCTGGTGTCCACTGGTGAATGGCTTGGTGGTATGTGAGGATAAACCCCAGATATCTGATGTCAGAATGTTAAGTGGTATGTAAAAATAAAAAAAAAAAATTTTGTATACCTTTAGATCT
>PVJO010023454.1:0-26067 GCA_004026905.1 Hystrix cristata | reverse complement strand
CCTCCGGTATTGTGCTATAGAAGCATAAAGAGGACTAAGAAAATATAGAGTGACAATTTGGTCATTTATTTGAAAATTCGGGTTCTTTTAAAAGTAAGAAGTCAGTTTGTCATAAATGTCAGTGTGACGATACTCAGAATGATGATAAATAGGAATTAAAAAAAACAAAGATTCTATTAGTCAGCAACTGAGTGCTCTCCTACTGGGCCTTTTGCTCACATAATTAGTGAACTCTGCTATTTCATTTGTTGTAAATGTGGAAATAAACATGTTATATTTCAATAGAAAGACATTTTGCGGGGAATAGATCAAACCGATAAACCCACTTCTCTGACCTCAGTTGGATGGTTTGTATTCACTTCTGAAATGACTCTAGAAGAGGAAAATGGGCTGAGCTCTCCAGGTGTTCTGCAGCTCACAGAAACCAGCTGACATTTTTAATTTAAAGTTCAAATAGCATTAATGTCAAAAAATTGTAAAAATCAAAGCAAGATACTACCTTACATACCACAAACCTGTAGCTATTTTATATATTGATTGTCATAGTTACAAAGGAGAGTTTGAGTTTGGAAGACTAGAATAGGATTAAAAGAAAAACACCTCATTCTGAATGGCTTTAAAAGGACTTCTACTCAAATATACTCCAAAATATACATATCTAATGATAAGCATAAAAATATTAAAATTGTCCAGCCAAAAATTAGAGACCTATGCTACATAAGATGATATTTTAGTTCACTAAAACTTCCATAGCTCTTTGAAATTTAAAATAACAATTTTATTATATAAATTTAAAGGATGTAACAAAGTGCTACAGACTGAGTGTCTTGACCAAAATATATGTATTGTCTGCTATTTTGGGAGGTTGGAAGTCCAAAATTAAGATTAGTGCGGTTCATTCCTTTTGAGGCTGTGGAAGAAAATCTATTCCAGGCCTCTCTCCTTGGCTGATCACAGATAACCACCTTCTCTTCTTCCCTTTTTACATTATCTTCTCTCTGTGTATTGTCTATTTCTGGGTCCAAACGAAACTGTCATATTGGATGAGAGCCCACTTTACTTCCAGCATAACTTCCTCATAAACTGATATCTGCAATGACTGGATTTCCAAAGAAGCTAACTGCTAAGGAACTAGGAGTTAGTACTTCCACACTAACCCATGGCGGGTGGGGAGATACGGTGCAAGTCTTAACACTTCGGTGTTTCTTTTTGTTACGAGCTGTTTCCTCTCACAACCATGTTTCTCTGAGTAACTGTGTGTGCTGTATACAAATAAGACTCAAATGCACAGCATTTATTATACCTTTTTGTCCTTATTTACACTTATGGTTTCTCATATCAGAGAGAAACCATATTCGCTTAAGAGTATGTTCTCAAGGTACATCCATTTACCTATAAATGTCTCAAATTTATCCTTTTTATGGCAGAGTAATACTCTATTGTATAGAAAAACCACATCTTCTTTAGCCATTCATTAGTTGCTGGGTATTTGGGTTGTTTCCAAGACTTAGCTAATAGTTGTAGTTTTCTGAGGAATCTCCACACTGATTTCCACAGTGGATGGACCAGTCTACATTCCCACCAACAGTGGAGGAGGGTTCCTTTTTCCCCACATAGGGAGGATAAATAGAAAGGGAGGCGGGGGGAAAGAAGGAAAAGAAAAAGAAAAGAAAGGGAAAAGGGTAAAATGGAAAAATGTAAATAAATCTACTGTAAATAGAAAAAGGAGGGGAAGAGGAAGGGAGGGGTGGGGAAGAAGGGGGGGACCACAGATAGATCATGTACAGGTACAAATTAACTATGATGAATACGATCACTATGTATACAATGTACTAATACATGTTCTAGGTAAATAAAATTAAATAAATAAAAATAAATTTAAAAAATAATAAAAATTAAGACTGATACTTATAAAAAAATAAAAGATCAAATTCAAAAAAGACTCAAATGCATTCCTTCAGCTTCTGCTCTTCATGAACATGAACTGCTTCAGGGTAATAATGAAGACACTTGACATACAGTCGGCCACTTCACTATAAAATTTCTAACATGGCAAAGAGCATGCTTTGAGTTGTAGGTATCATCTTTCTTCAATACTTTTTTAGTAGAGACTGTGGAAAAGACATCCGCATTTAACATTAATTAGCCCCTTATCAAAATATTTGATCATGATCTCACCAATATAATTTTATTTTCCACTCATACTAAACTTAGCTTTTAGATCTTTTGAATTTCACTTTGAAGCACTCGCTTTCGTATTCCCGCATTGCCTCTTTCCAAAAACTTTCAAATCTTGTCCTTTCAGGGAACTCAAAGTGCAAACTTTCAACATACCCTTTCATATGTATTCTCTTTTGAAATATGTATGTCATTTTTTTCTGTATTCACTTGTCCCCATGGTGCTCCAAAGGTGGTGTAGGTTTCACAAAGAAAATAGGTGTACACTGCAATAGGGAGAGACTCTGAAGGAAAATTAGTGACTTTAAGTGGCTTTCATTAGTAATTCCAGGAACGACTCTCTAGACAGCAGACAGATCTATGTTATAGGCATTAATTTTAGGAATCAACTCTTGATTAAAGAAAGAAAATGAATTATTTCTTTTTCTTTCTATAACCTGTGGTTTAGGTGTGATACACTCTTAAAGTCTGAAAAGTATAAACAGACTCCATAAAACACAGACACACACACACACACACACACACACACACACATACGTTTATTTTCATAACTACAGCACTGGATGTTCATATATACAATTATATATATATACATATACACACACACACACACACACACATATATACACACACACACACACACACACACACATGTATCCCCTAAGTACTTAGCTCCTAATTATTGTCCTTTAATTAGAACTCCTTCCTAGTCATTTTTCATCTGGATGAAAGACCCAAAAACAAAAGGACTATCAACAATAGTACCCAACTGACCTTCTAATTCTAATCCAGTATCTACACCATTATTTGAGTTACTCTTTCAAAATGTTCTGATCTAGAAAACCTGTATTTATTCATCCAACAAATACATCTAGAACTCTGTGACAGGCACCTTCCTAGATTCAGAAATTATAGCAGTTAGGGTTGGGGATTTAGCTTAGTAATAGAGTACAGCAAAAGCTTCCTTATTTATATAGCAGTGAAATTACCAGAAGTGTACTGCATAGCTATATTGCTCATGTGACATGACATATATATATATATATATGATTTTTCACTGCAAATTTGTTTTTCTTAGAAAAATGTAAACATCATGAAAATTATCTGTAAGCAATATGTTAATGAGGTATATGATGTTTCAGTACAATTGGATAAACAGTGGCCTATAAAAATAATAAGGTTGTCTGTTTGTTTCCAAGGTGGAATAAATGCACAAAGAAGAATGTATAAAATAAAGCTAGTCATATAGCTCAATGGTAAGGAAAAAAGGGTGAAACATAAGAATTTATATGTGTACTTGCATGTATATACAAACCAATATTAGTAACAGTGGTTATAAGTAATATTACATTGTAATAATAGGAATTAATACCAAGTAAACAGCAAAACATCATACAGAATATTATACCTTTTTGCATATGAGACGTGGAGAATTTGCTATTTTATAATGCATTTTTATTTTTAAAATAAGTGAAAGAAATAACTATTCGAATCATTTTATTGCAAGAAATCCTTAAAGAAAATTATTCTTCAAATTTTCACTTGTTTTTAGTTTGTTAAAAGATCCATTACAAAATAGTATAACAAATGGAGAAATGATTTTTTTCTCGTAATAATTTTTTTCTCTCCTAATCTAATTTTTAAGTATATTTTTCAAACTCTTAGAATAATACAGTATGACCCATAATATACAGACTCCATTAGGATGGGGGAATATTTGAAAAGAATACAAACTGTCTTGATTAACTTAATTCTTATTTTGATTCTCGCTTGTTGGCTTCAACACCCAAAAAACTGATTTTATTCTCAGAACACTAATATCATAAAAACATTGAGCAATCCCTGTCGTATGATGTGACTACGAAATTAGCCCTCACACACGGGACATCTGCAGTATCCCCTTCTTTCTAATTTCTATTTTTACTTTTTCACATATGATTAAATTATTGTGAATCCAATTCCACTACTGAAAGACATTCTTAATCTTTTTCCGTAGTTATAAATCAGCATATTGGGGAACACCAAGCACCCAAGAAATAAAATAAAATAAAATAAAATAAAACAAAATATAAATAAAAGTGCTAAGTAAACGTCATAGAATTACAAGTTGTTCTAAGGATGAATCTTTCAGAAGAATAAAATAAAAAATATAGTGTACTAGTCAGCTTTCCAGTCAGTGTGACAAAATACCTGACACCCACTACATAAGTAAGAAGAAGCATATTTGGCTCACATTTTTAGAGAATTTAGTCCATAGTCGGCTGGCTCCAGGGAGAAAGAGCATGGTGGAAGAGCCTGGAAGAGGAGAGCTGTTCAATCCATGGAAGCCAGGAAGCAGAGAGAGAGAAGAGTCAGAGCAAAACACAGTCTTGCAAAGGAACACCCCATTGAGCCACGTTCTCCTACCAGGCCCACCTCCTAACAGCATATGTAGCTCTGGATTCATCAATGGATCAATCATGATACAATCACCCTGTGAACATGTAAGTCCCACCTCTGATAATAGAAGACTTTTGGAGGATATTTTAGATCTAAATCATAACATACTGGATGCCAGGGATCAAACTCAGGGCCTTGCACTTGCTAGGCAAGCGCTCTACCACTTAAGCCAAAATCCCACCCCACTTAGCACTTTTAGAAAGTTTATTTTTAGGAAACTAATATTCCCAAAGAAAAAGAGAAAAAGAGATGCCCATTAAGTTTTCTAAATTATACTTGACATGTGTGCAAAAAGTATACCATTGTCGCATGTGGAGTTCAATGTAAATTGTGTACACAAAGCAGAGCAAACTGTGGTGTGGAGGAAATATTTAAGACAATTATGTTGCAAACGGTGAGTAAAGGGATTTAAAGTAATAAAGTTTCTATTCTAAACTGTAGGAATTTGACACCAGTAGATCTTTGTGTTAATGGCATAGCTTTGTATCTTGATGGCAATGGTAGTTTCTAGTCTACACGTAAGATAAAATGGCATAGAAATTGCATGTACTTCATACAAAATGCCTACTTGGGACTTTTGATATTGTGATATTTACACAAGATATAACCACTGGAGGAATGTGGATGAGGTACATGTAGCACTTTCCAACTTCGCAATTTCTTACAAGCCCATAGTTATTTGAATATTTTGTTAAGTATAATACAAACATTTCATAAAACTTGTACTTATTTATGAGGCACAGTGTGATATGTCAATAACTATATACAATATGTACTGATCAAAATACAGTAATTAATGTTTCTCTCTTCCTGCCATTACTTTGTGTTCGGGGTTTCCCAGCTCCTTTCTTCTAGAGATTCATAAAATATATAACAGGTTCTTGTGAACTACAGTTGCCCCACAGTGTTACAGAGCACTATAATTTAATACTTCTAACTGTGCTTTGATATCCATTATCCTCCATCCCTATAGTCCCCCACCCTATCTGACCTTTGTTATCCTCTAGTATTCTCTATTATATATTCCAATCGATTTTACTTAAATAACATTTTTTAAAAACTCTTTAAAGAGAGGAAAAGGTTAATGACCTTGATTTGGTCATTTCATGCTATATGTGTGTATGAATTATTCCAACATAACCCAGAAATGCATGCAACTGATTTTTAATTAGTTTAAGATAACTATGGTTTCATTCTTTTAATACGTACAAAATTTGTTCCATGTCTGATAAAATTTTCCCTCAGACTGCATACTTTTCACACCTTACGTATGTACAAATGGATGTCTGTGCCTTGTATTTTATACTAAACAGAATTGATTCTTGACAGAACCTTTGGGGAAAATGAGCAACATGTGCGTGTGGCCTCTGTGTACCATCTCTGCAATTTCATGTGAATTGATAGTATTTCTAAATAATATTTTTTAAATTGACAATACAACCATAAATATTTGCTTAAATGGTAGACAGTATTTCTATTCCTCTGTGCTTGAGATAACAGTGCTGTTTGAAATAATATTGCTATGAATGAGATATGTGCTAAGTCTTAGATAGCAGTCTTCAAATTAAGTGCTCTTAGTATGCTGTCAACAAATGGAAAACCGCATCCTCCGTTTTATACTTTGTAAAATGACATACTCACTTTTAAATTGCAATGAAAATGCAATATATGATTAATCACAAAAACGTTGCTTTAGATTCTTATCAATACTTTCTCATTTCTCAGTTTAAAACAATAGAGTATCACTCTTGTTAACACATTATTTTCCCAAAGAATGGTATATCATAGCTGATTTACTCTTATTTTTGAAAAAAGTCCTCTGAAAGAAATTCTATAATGAGGTAAATAAATAGGAAATATGTGAACTTGTATTAGAAATTCCGCAGTTTCTTGAAAGTTTCCTAAGACAGTTTGTCCCATTTCCAACTCAATGAGTTAGCAACGTTATTTCATTTTAAATGACTTTTTTTCAAATCATGATTGTGTGGAATAATTTAGTGCAGAATAATAAATACTAAGAAAATCATATTGATAATTATAAAAACTTTGTATTTGTTTAATAAAAAAGAAATGCCTCATTTTATTGCCCCCCACATCCTTCTTAGTTTATTTCCATAGACTAGTTGACAAAGAGCACGACCACTAAAACAGTCCTTGGAATTCACCTATGATCTGCCTCATATGTAATCATACTTTTCTATAGCCATGATTAATGCCTTTTGTTTAATTATCACATTTGTTTTGTCAATAGATATTGTACTACTCTGAATTTTTGTGACTAATTTTCTATACTTAATACACAGAAAATGAGTTATCTTAAATTTTCTGTACTTCAACTACACAGAGTACTAAACATACTAGAATGGGCTTGGGAAATCTGAGTGCTCAGGTGTTGCAGCAATTTCTGATAATGTAGCTATAATCTTGTATCATTTTTATTGCAATTGTATGATACAATAATTAACATAAGAATCCCAGTGATTTATATATATATATATATATACACATATATACATTATGAAAGCAATAAATTTTCATGATATGAAAGCAATGAGTTGCTTATTTGATTTCAGATTTTAATGCCTAGCATAGGACAAATAGAGCTCTGTGACATGTCCATATTCAGTCCAGGGCAAACCTCTACTAAAGAAAATTGTCTGTGAAACCAGAGAATTTCTCAGTCAATCTCATTCTTCTATGCATCCTGGTGTGCTCATTAATATTTCTGTCAAACATAGAATAAAGGTCATAAAAGAAAGAAAATCTGGCAGTTAGATATCAGATATCTACTTCAAGGTGATGCTGAGAATTATCCCACCAACTAACATTTAATTATTTTAGTTCATCTTGTAATATATTTTAATCCAAGTCACCGCTGAAAAATAATCTTACCATTCAAGATCATATATCTAGAGAAAGGACGATTTTATATGGTTCTAAAATTTAGATTTGCAGAGGTAACAGATATAGACATTATAAAAATAAGAAACACTCTTTGAGACTAGACACTTAAAAATGTGCATGCGTTTTGACAGAAAAATAAGTGCTAAAATATGATTTTCTGTGATGATAGACCTGGAATCAAAAGGTCTGTAATCTGCCAGGCAAGTCAAAAAACACCTATTCACATAATATCTAGCTACGTTGGCAAATCTGTATCTCTACTAGAGAGCTCAATGTTCCAGCAGGAGTAATGGATTTTTATTTTAAGTTACCTTCAAGAAAAATAGGATGTAGAGCAATTGAAATTTGGAAACTTTGCATTTAGATCTACTTCCCAAAATGCTTCATCAGGAGAGGATCGTTTATCTTGAAAGACATAACCAATAAAGCCCATGGTGTGAGGGAAAATGAGGCCATTAGATTTTTAGAATTTAAATTTTATAGCCGAAGTTTCAATAACACTGCAGGAGTTGAAAAGGCCCCAAGTGCCACAGTGAAGAGTCAGCATCAATGACTATACTCCTTGTGGTGAGAAAGCGGAAAGGTTTCTTGTACTGAACCACCTGAGGAGAGAAGAACCAGGACTGGTTCGGTACAGCTGGGGAAGTGGGGCATCCCAAGGCCTGAATGCCAAGAAACATTCTGGAAGGAATAATACTGTGGAAGAAATTCAGCAGCATTAACAATTAATATTAGTTTCAGCTGGATAGAGCCCATGAGCGAAGTGAGGTTTGCAATTTAAAAAGAGTCTTACTGTACAATGGGTAGCACTATCAGATTTGGTGAATTACATTTGAATTCACTGTCTCTGACTCTCTACAGTGATATGGGAGCATGCACTCTTGGAATACGTAGCAGTAAACGGAAACACCGGATCGCCCAGGCAAAAGAAATCAGATTTTCCTCCTGGTTCCTGCAGGGTACTGGCGATCCCTCACGACTCATCTTGTTTTTCTTTTCCTACATAGTCGTGATCAGAGATACAAAAGTGTTTCTATATAGAAACAAAACAAAACTACCAACAACAGAAACAAAATCTTTTTGGGGGGAAATCCCTTTTTCTGTATATTTTATTAAGGGAAGGATGTTGAGAATACCTAGCACACTTAACAGAATAAGCCTAAAATTGTATACTGATGGAAGATTGACGTTTAACTCTTGTTCCGGGGCTGGGAAAAGGGATTCCAATGTTATTTTTGTTCATCTTCCACTTTGCTTCCTTTGAGAGAAATCTGTGGCAAGTTGAGAGCTGTCTGATTAAATGCTGGATTGAATCAAGGAGAGCACATGCAGAAGTCCCCTTCTGGGAGTCTCCTCTAACCTGCCTTTCTACCACTATCTTCACATGTATTGACGAAAGTCAATTAATCACACGAATAGGAAGCACTGGACTTGCAACAAATTTTCCCCCTTCATCATAAAGAAATTGAACTTTTCCAGACAGAAAAAGACCACACTGCACTGGCATTCAGCTAAATCGTAACCCAGGGTGGACTTAGTGCCATCGGGGGGATGTTTGGGTTGATGGCTCTTCTGAGCTGTGCAGTTCAGTGGTTTTCTGTTCACAATGTCAGCTTTTTTACTTGCAGGCTGACTCTCCAAATTCATATTGAGATGTATTTGATGGAATCTGTCAGGGGGAGATTTTTTTAACCTCCCTAAATTTCTGCATTAATTTTCTCTATAATTTCCCCTTTACAGTTTTCTTTTGCAAAGCTGAAGTTAAAAAAAGAGACATACAATAAAATCAAAATAGTCAAAATGTACCAAAAAAAAAAAAAAGGAATTCATTTCTTAAAAGAACTACTAGCTACTTTTAAAAGAATGAAATCGAGTACTATCGACTACCACCGGGGAATAATTGGGATCTTGCAGTACATCTACTTGCAAATGACCACATTTGCGGTATTTTTGGTCAAATAAACATGGACTATAGAGAATAAAAAAGCCATCCCCAAGCTTCCAGAGTACACAATTCTTCGGTCATTTAATAGCTATACAAAAAGAGCATAGTCTAATAGTGTTCTCTGTAATGGCTTCAGACACTCGAAGCTGCAAGTTCCAGCAACCAACCTTGATATGATGCTCTTTGTGTATCGACGGGCTTTACAGAAACTGTTTGAAAACCAACCCTTTAAGCGTAACATGTAAAATACTTCTAAAATTATTTTCAGATATTTTTGAAAAATAAAACTATACTTTAAAGAACACTTATGTGTGCATTTTATTTATATCAAATGGATATTATTTAAAAAGAATTAAAGAAACTGCAATGAAATGCTATAAAGGCTACTTTTCAATAATTAAACCAGCACCTATGTGCAAAATGTATCAGGACTAAAATTAAAGTTTTACTTTTGAAATAGTTGCAATGACTGTTGTTTTACAGACATTATACAAAGGGAGAGACACAGATCACTGCACTAAAGTCCACATTGAAAACAAGTTTTTGCTATAAAATTGAGTTATTTATATTTGCAGTTCAAATAATAAAGAATACAGAATATATTCTTTCTTCTAATCTCGCTATTAATGTTAGCGACTAATAATGTATCAACCTACTTTTTGACAGTAAGAAGTCCAAAGAGCAATACCATATTTATTGCACATGTTCTTTTCCATCAGTAACTAGGTAAATATCTCCTTTATTTGACAAAAATTTTACTGGTCATTTCAAATGATATTTTAATACTTTCATGCATTATTTCTAGAAATGAATATTCACACAATAATAATAGTCTTAAAAACATGAAATGGTATAGGCAGGGGTATCTGTTACTTTCTACATTATATTTTCCAGATTAGTGTCTGATCCAGACATTTTCTCTCAACATTCCAACTGTGATGTTAATGAATAAACATGCCAAGGTGACAATCCAGTATCTATAACTGAAGCGTCTAGGTGAATTCTTAAGTTCCACGAGCGTTTAAAATACAATCTCTGTCAAGTTTAAATATCACATGGTCTCTCTTACATAAGAAACACAAGATACAAATTCAGAGCAAGATAAATGACAAATACTAGGAAAAAAAGAAAGAGTTTTTTTGCAAAAGAAGAGACTAAGAGATATGGGGAGAGAGTCAGGCAGGGAAGAGAAGGTGATGGAAAAAAAAAAAAGAATTAAGATGTGTGATGTACATGTACCAACTCCCCACAAGGAATGTGATCATTATGTATGGCAAAATTGTACTAATAAAAATTAAAAACTGAAAAAAATTGATACACAGAACCAATCCTTCCAGTTGTTAATTCTCCACATATAAAATGGGAGCTATTTCTCTCCCTAGAAAGACAGAGAAAATAGTTGAGAAAGAAAAACTAAAATATAAAATGAAAAAACGAAGTAAAGAATGCAGGCTAGTAAAAGCAGCAGCATAATCCAAATAATACAAATAAGAATCTGCCTAAAAGAGGTATCCACACTAATAAATGTCTGCAAGCTAATGGCCACAATTTTGGGCACCTTTTATAACTGTAGAGACCAAAGAGGACTTGTATTAATCTCATGATGTCTCAATCAATTTAGTATTAAAATATCTATACAAGTTTTTCTTTTTCTGAAGTGTGTACATTTTTGGCGGACTCTTCATATTTACCACAACTGTTTTGAACTAGAATTTTATGCAAATAAAACTTTAGTATATAAGAACTCAAACATACAGTAGTACAATAATTGAGAGAAAACTGGAAACTAAGAGAACACATTGAAGATCAAAGTAATATTATTAAAAAAATAAAAGGCACTAGACAGAATGGGAATGAAATAGGTAAGACTGATATTTGAAAAGAAAATTACGGACAAAGATTAATGTTTAAATTGATGAATGCCAACCACAGGCGTTAAGTGATCAATAGATCAGAAAAAAATGAGTAAAGAACAATCTCAAACTGAAAGAATGTGTCTGAAAATGGGCCACACTGTGATCCAGATTCAGAATCAAATGCTCCACACCCACACTTATTCTGACGAAACAGTGCAGGTACTAGGAAAGAAACATCTGTGTATTCCAGCAGATAAAGGATATCATCTGCAGTATCTTGGCATCTACGAGTCATCAGCCTTCCTAGGGCAAAAATCAATCCCATTTAATTCAAAACCTGTATCTGTGAAGAGATATATCAAAACAAACATGTAGTGAAGAAGGCATGGCAAACAGATGGCGGTAAACCTCAAAGTGTTCCAAATATGATGCTTCTGATAAGTCACCAGGGGAAAGACAGCTACTTATATATAATTGACTCTAAGTGTAAGAAACGTGATCATATATGATGGTTAGTTTGGGTTGTCAACTTGGCCGGATTAAGGGACACCCGCAGAATGGGCACTGAAAGTAGTGTTGTTGCGTTTCTGTTCCTGACACTGTGGAAAAGCCCGTAGAACAGATTCATGGACGGAATCTGCAAAGTCTGCAGGAAGAAGCTGGAAACATGGACAAAGCTCTAAGCGTTTCTTTGTGTGATTCTGGCTTGAGATCAGAAAATCAGAACGCTGATAGGAATACAGACAGCAAAGTCTCTGCTGCTGCAGTTTCAGATGGAAATGAAGTTTCTCCTGGAAATTGGATTAGAGGTTGTTCTTGTTACGCGGTGGCAAAGAATATGGATGCATTTTGTCTGTGCGCTCATACCTCATGGGTGGGTGAACTTAAAGGCCAGAGTGTAATTTCTCTGATGGAAGAAATGTTAAAACAGCAAAATACTCAGGCTGTGGGCGAGGTATTAATGGCTGCTTTTAGCCAAGTTACAGTGAAGACAGGGAGCAAAAAAACAGAGCAGAAAGCTTTGAAAAATGTGCAGCCCTATCAGGAAAAATGTGCAAAATTTTAGCTACGGCGGGTACAGTTGCTAAAGCATCCATAAAAATAACCCAAATTCTTTGCACTGGAAAAATAAGATGCCTTCTGAATATCTCAGAAAGCTTCATGGCCATCCCACGCATTATGAACCCAAATGTGCAGAGGTATAAATTTATTTTAAAGATTTTTATTTGAGAACAGATCCCCAAGGCACACTGTAAGCCCGGAAGTAGCCAGGGCCTCATTTCCTGGGGTTTAGTCAGCACATCACTCCGAGGTTGTTATGAACACGAGTTCGAGCAGGCTGGGTAGAGTTCATGCCAGCAGAAGACCCTGGTGGTATCCATGTGACTCTGTTTTTGTAGACACACAGAATAAAAGAGTTTTGGGCTTCAGGAGGCTTCCACCAGGATTTTGAAGGCAGTCCTGCAAAGCCAGGAAGAGAAATGCGGTAGCTGGAGTCCCTGCAAACAGGCTCTTATGTGGCAATGCAGGGGGCTGTGAGAGCAAACCAAAGCTACGGCACAGACCCCAGAAAGGTAGAAGTGCCAGGAACATGGAAAGTCCCCCTGGATAAGCTACTAGCAACATGCAAAGTCAGCGCCAGAGAGCAACAAAGCGGGCTGCAGATTGCAAAGCTGTAGGGGTGGAGCCCTCTGGAGCTCATATTCCAGTACAGTGTGCCCAGATACCAGATATGGAATGACGATTTAATATTTCCTCCTGGATTTGAATCCCTTATTCCTCAGTTTTGTAATAGGAACGTTTGTCCTATGCCCAGACCACCACTGTGTTTTAGAAGTGAACGACTTGCTCTTTTGATCTTTATAAGGTCCCACAGCTAAAACTTTGTGTCCCAAAGGAAACTTTTCTTGGATTTAAGGGCAACCCTGGAATACTTAAGATTTAAAAGGTTCTTAGGGACTGATTAGAGTATATATTGCACTGTGAGATGGACATGAATTTTTGAGGACCGGAGGCAGAACACTGTAGTTTGGAGCTCAAGTGTCCCCCTGTGGTCCATACATTAAAGCCTTCATCCTCAGTGTGGCACCATCAGGAACTTGTGCTGGCTTTATATATGGAGACTGGTGGGAGGCATTTAGGTGAAGAGGACTGGGTCCTTGTAAAGAATGTAGGCTCTGGCCCCATTCTCTTCCTCTTTTTCACCTCCCAGCTACGAACTGAGTGCTTTTGCTCCACTGAACATTGCACCACAATGCACCGCTTTGCCACATGTCCCAAAGCAATGGGCCCAATCACAATGGACCACACCCTCTGAAACTACAAGCCGAAATCAAACTTTCCTCTCTAGAACTTTTTGTCTCTAGATTTTTTTGTGTGTGACAGTGACAGAAAGCTGAAGTTTTATTTGTTATAATGACAGAAAGTCAACTTTTCATCACCTTGCATAAAAAATTAACGGAGTGTATCAGGAGGTACAGCAATGAGAGTTAAGAATGTAAGTAATCAGTGCCTAAAAGCAAAACAAGTTAGCAAATATATGTATAATAATTGCAACACTTAATTTATTATATAATCACTTTCATATTTGAAAGTATTTATTTTGTATTTATTTATTTTTTGGTATTCGGCATTGAATCCAGGACTTTTGCCCTGAGCTATATCCCCAACCCTTTTAATTTTGTATTTTGAGACAATGTCTCCCTATGTTGCTAAACTGCCTAGATTGGGCTCAAACTTGTGATCTTCCTGCCTCAGCCTCCATAGTACCTGGATTATAGGCATGGTACACCAGCATATCCAGCAAATTAGAGGGTTTTTAAAATTTTTTTGTAAAGACCTATTTGTAAGAAAATGAGAAATTACTAAAATTCATCATATTTTTCATTTAAAGGAAAAATATGAGATCTTAAATAGTACATGTCACAGAATTTGTTTTCAAATAAAAACATATCTCTATCTCTAGATCTGTAACAAATTAGCTACTAGGTAAAAATCTACATCCAAAATAAAGTTTATTGGATATAAATGAGAGCTATTTCTATGTGATAGAATTTGAGTGGTTCTCTTTAAATTTATGTGATTTTTAATAGCTTAAATACATCAAGAATGAATAGTATCTTAAAAATAGATGTTTTAAAGTATCAATTTATTTATGACATCTATAAAAAACTCAAATTGATTTAATTCATTTGAGCAATCTGACTTTGAAATTATTAGAAAAATTAAGAGTTCTCTAATTTGGAGGATTTTCAAATCTGCTTTTCCCTTGTTACTGCTTTGGATTTTTAATTTTTTAAATATCATTTTTAAGGCACGGAATGTTGAAAGAAAATATCAACCCTAAAATGTTTTATTTGGAAAAGGTCTTTAGTAAACAGGTAATATTTTGACTGACATGACACAAAAGATGAAACACTTCCTAGAAATTAAACTCCTCATGTTTGTACTTCCATGTTTTTTCCTCAAAAATTAGCGATTGCTTTTGAATGACACATGCTGATACTTTGTGCTTTATTTTTGCTAATTTTTTATGTTACATGCTCTTATAAAACTACAGGATGTTTGAAATGAGAAGATATATCATTACCATGCTTTTCCTCCATACAGCCAATGGACTAAAACTTATAGTTAAAATATCATTAATAATTGTGCATGTTTCACTACCTCACCTCATTTAAAGAGAGTAAAATGAATGCCTTCCAAATGTAAATGGCTACACTGTCTCAGAATTAATACTTAAAATAATCAATTGTCATGCCATTACCTTCTACTTTTTAACATTTCACTTTTCTTTTTTTTGTAGGGGGGTGTCTGGGGATCAAACTCAGGGCCTTGCACTTGCTGGCAAGCACTCTACCACTTGACCTAAACCCTCATCACTCAACATTTCACTTTTCTAAAGTGGATTAATTTAATTTACGGAATTATTTTTATTTCCAAGTACGTTACATATTATGTGTGCCATTTGAAGACATTAGAACATTAATACTGAGTGTTCAAGGAGGAGTTTGTATATTTGCTTTCATTTGTTAGGGAAGGTACCATGTATCTAAATAAATATAGGCCCCTTAGCCTGTGAGAGATACTTTGAATTCCAGCTCTACCCTTTATAAATGCTATCAGTTCAGGTAAATTAATATCATTGAATCTTATATTTCTCCACTGTAAATAGTGAAAGTGATAAAAAAAATTTCATACTTTATATAAAGATTACATGCTAAGAAAAATATTTTATCAGATCTAAGATGCCAATAATTATAAAATGTTTGCAGTCATTTAAGTTTTGACTTTGTTTTCTAAAACCTAATGATTTTGTTTTATAACTATAAAATGATATTTCTTTGAAAACCTTGTCATAGATTCTGACTATGTTCCATAAGATACATATATAGTAATAAAATCTGAAGAAATTGATGAAGCTATTCTTAAGCTGTCTTTGTTTTCAGTGTCCAATTTTTTGAAACCATTTTCTTACTTGGTTAGCTATCTACGTGCATTTTCCTATGCTTTCTCTGTGTCAAAAAGCACTTTAGAAGAGCAACATTTCTTAGGCTCCTCCACTATTGTCTCTAGAATTTTCTTCCAAGATACTGATCCCATCCCTTACATGTTTTTCTTCCTTAAAGGAATTTCAGACTTAGAAAAGAACTGCAAAAGTAATTCAGAGTGTTTCTACATGACTTTCCTCAATACCTCCCAATACTGTCATTTTATATAACCATGTTCTGTGGTTTGAATCTAAACTGCCCCCTCCCCGAGATCTATATGCTTACAGTTTCTTTGCCAGCCTATGCCACTGTTGGAAGTAGTGGGATTGTTAGAGGGTGTGGTCTAGTAGGGCATGTCATCTTAATGTCCCCTTAAAGGGGATACTGTGATCTTGGCCACTCATGTCTCTCTCATTTTTCCCTGACTGTCACAAGGTGTGCCACTGTGAACTGCTATGCCGCTCCCCTCCCCTTGGTGTACTGCCTCACCAGAGACCCCAAAAGAGCTAGCCAGGCAACCACAGACAGAACGCTCTGAAACCATGAGTCAAAATAAACTTTTCCTTCTTATAAATTGCTTACCTGGAGCATTTTTCCATAGTGGGAGAAAGCTAACACACCACGTATAATTCTCAAACCTGAGAAATGAACATTTGTATCATACTATCAATTGAAGGGCTGCCTTTATGGAATTACATAAGGCTTTTCACGAATGTTTCTCTTCGGCCTCAGGGACAAAGCCAGGGAATCCCATTGCACTGGTTGCTTTATTTCCCTCCATTTTGTTACAGACTCTTAGTCTTTCCTTGTCTTTCACACCTTTGAACTTTAAAGAGTACAAATCAGGTATTTCGTGTTTCTTTAATCTTTTCTTATGACAGAAAAATGAATTATTAGATGTAGTATTTTTTCAACTGCTGTTATAGCAAATTATTATGAGTTGAATGACCTAAAACAATAAAAATATATTATGGTAATGTTTTATAGTTCAGAAATCCAAGCCGGGTTGGCCAGATGCTTAGACTCAAGTATCAAAGGTGGAAATAAAGGTATTAGGAAGACTGTATTTCTCACTGAAGTTTCCGAGGGTCCATTTGAGAGTCATTCAAGTTACTGGCTAAATTCATATACTGTTTCCTTGCTGACTGTCATTAGGCTTTCATTTCTGTTTCTAAGAACAGCCCACTTTCCTTAGCTCTGAACCTCTTTCTCTAGCTTCAAAACCAAAGCAGGAATATTCAGTCCTATTCATACTTCGAATTTATCTGAAAAGTTAGGTAGGAATTTACTAAACTTTAAAAGCAGTGTTTCAAAGTTAAGAGTAAAGAAAACAAGCACTGTGCACAATACTGCTCTCTACTTGCTAAATGCATTTCTCATAAGGAGTATGGGTTAGCAATTATGAAACTATATAATATTATACAAGGTTGAACAAAGAAGTAGATATATTGTAGATAATGAAAGCCAGGTTTCTCACTGTTGAACACAGACCAAAATCACCAAGAGAAGAGTCTAGAACAAGTTCTGTGTTGCCGGATTAGAGGTAGCCACAGGAACTCATATTTTCATTAATGTTCATGTGAAAATAAGTAGGTATATAAATGTGTATCTTGTGTAAATGCACAGTCCTTTGGCAACCAATGTGACTCATTCCTTTCTCAAATGATCATTGAGCGACTTGATATTTTAATGTCAGTTGAATTCCTCATTTGTAGTTGTACCAGGTGTGTGCACAATTCATGTGAAAACAAAATATCTACTACTAAGTAAATGTTTATACAGTGATGGAAACTACACCGAAATTACTTTCTGGTCAACGGTAATAACATACCAATAATTACATGGCACGTCTATTTTCAGAAGTGAAAGTCATGAAGTGGAAATGCATAACCTAAGAAGCATGAAATTATATAAATGTACAATTTCTGGAATATATTAGTCAATCAAGTCTGGATGGGCGAACCACGTACTATTCTTGACCTCTTCTACTTTTCCAGAAACCAAAAAATTTTGCTTTACATCATATTTAAAGTATTCCTCTAGTGCAACTCCTTAAACTCTTTATAATCACTGACAAAAACTGTTTTAAAATACGTGGCAACTGGCACAAATGTGTATGCAAAGAAATCCTCCTTTCTACATCATCAAAAGATTGGCAAAAATCGTAAAGACTCACATAAAAAAGCAACATATAAAGAAATGAATTTCAAGGTAGACTAAAAAAGAGTATTATTGATTAGTAGTTCACTATGCTAATACCATGCTCATATAATATATGATATTTAAATCATTTCAATATATATTAGATGTCATCTAAAAGACAATGAATTTATTTCAGCCTTAAATCTAATTAACCTAGATTTTAGTAGTATTCTTTATCTAGAATGTCATTAAAAACCACTATAATTACATTTTATCTATATAAAATCATTTTGTTACAATCCAATAAATATACTTTTACTTTAATTCATGTATTATGATTTTCAACAAGCTTTCAGCTTTGAACATGCACTTCTTTCTGGGGTCCAAATTGTTGATTTTGGTACACAATTGTCTCACATTGTTGTGTTTTCTCCACAAAGCAAATATAAAAATGGTTCAGAACGTCATAATCTTGTAAAAGCACACAACAATTTTGACTAGAATTAAACTTTACTACATATTGTTTCTTTCCATTATCAATAAATGACTACTGAATGAATAAATGATTACTTGGCAGTAATTCCGGTTCTAGAAAAAATAACCTTTGGAAAACATTTTAATAACTGTAAAATTAAAGCAAAAATGATGGCTTGTGCTGATGTACATGCTTTTTACTTTTCTCAATTTAATTATTGATTTGCTTAGTACTATTCCTCATTTGTGTCTGTTAATTTGCTTGAAATTATTTAGACCCATTATTGATATCCTAAAATAATTTCTAAGTCAAATGGTTTATCTATTTCTGAGTAGCAAATAAGCTTCAAGAGTGTGAACAACTGGTGAAAGACTGTTAACATATTTAGAAATTTTAAAAATGTCTAAGGGCAAAAGCATTACATAATTATTATGCATATAGAAGCAAGAGAGCACAGAAGAAAGAGACAAGCTTAGACATTGAAGGCTCCAGGTTACACTGTATTCCCATATGTCAGTTTCTAGCCATATGGCTTTGCTTGTGGCATTTAAGCTTCTTCTTTCATTGTTTCTAATTTATAAAATAGGAGAATACTGACATACAATAACAATGTTTTGATCACTTATTAAATTCAGGTATATGAAGTTTCTAATGTAACATGTGCCCACTGAGTGGTACATCATTATTCAAACTATTCAAAATCTATAAACATAAAGTTATGTTTTCATGTTTATTTATTAAGCATTCCAACAAAAGTCTAAAATAATTTATTCATAACTATTTGATATGTATTCTACACAATTTATCACTGAACTCTGTTTTGTTCTAGTATTTAAATTTTCATGTGGTCCCAGTAAATATAAATGCTACAACCCACATCATATGAAATGGGGAAAAACTGAAAGCTTTCCCTCTAAAATCAGAAATAAGAAAAGGATGACCACCGTCACCACTCAGGTTTAGTATAGTCCTCAAAACATCAGCCAGAGCAATCAAGCAAGGGAAAGAAATAAAAGGGGCACTTATATAAAAGGACAAAGTATTAATATTTGCAGGTGTCCTCATGCTCTATTTACAAGACCCAAAACACTCCATTAAAGGACTCCTAGAATTAACAACCAAATTCAGCAATGTAGCACGACACAAACTTAACACACAAAAATCAACAGCAATCCTATACACTAATAATGAACTCACCAGGAAAAAAATTAGTAAAACAACACTGTTCATGATATAACAAACAAAACTTAAGTACTTAACAATTAACCTAACCAAGGAAGTGAAAGACCTCCATTGTGAAAATTACATCAGTTTGAACAAGGAGATTAAAGAGGACATCAGAAAACGGAAAGATATCCCACGTTCCTGGATAGGCAGAACCAATATTGACAAAATGGCCATACTTCTAAAACTGAGATACAGATTTAAAGCAATCCCAGTGAAAATACCAACAACATTCTTCACAGATCCAGAGGAGTTCATATGGCACCAGAAGCAACCCAGAATAGCAAAAGCAATTCTGGGTAACGACAGCAAAGAAGGAGGTATCACAATCCCACATTTGAAGTAACATTACAAAGCTACAGTGATAAAAGCAGTATGGCAGTGGCAAAAAAAAAAAAAAAAGAAATGCAGATCTATAAAACAGATGAGAGGAAGCATAAGCAACCCCAGATACATTCAACTCTTTATTTTCAACAAAGGAGCCGGAAACATAAATTAAAGGAAAGATAGCCTTTTTAATGAATGGTGCTGGGAAAATAAGATATTCACAAGCAGAACATTGAGTCTAGACCCATATATATCACTATGTAGTAATAGTAAGCTAAAATCAAAATGGATCCAAGATCTAAATGTTAAAATAGAGACACTTAATCCACTGGAAAATAAAATAGGTAAAACTCTTAAGACATGGGCATAGGCAAGGACTTTCTGAACAGAACCCCAGTGAAACAATACCAAGAATCAACACATGAGATTACATCTAATTAAAAAGATCTGCACATCAAAGGAAACAATGGACAAAGTGAAGAGACAATCTATAGCATCAGAAAAAAAAATCGCCAGGGAGTCCTTGGATAGAGGACTGATGTCTAGAATATATAAAGAGTTCAAAACCAGTACCCCCAAAATAAAGGACGCAATCAAAAATGGGCAACCAAAATGAATATACACATCTCAGAAGATGTACAAATGGACAAGACTACATGAAAAAATGTTCAACATCACTGAGCCAAACCCCCAAATTACTCCAAAAACATCTTTTAAAAAAATCCCTAAATAATTTAAAAATTAAAATACAATCTAACAACAAACAAAATAAAAACAACAAAAACATTGCAACTGGAAGAGATGTCACAGATATAGAAAATTTATGTAGGACCATTTTAAACTTTTATTTTTGAAATCAGGTAGGTGGCTGTTTTTGACTTCGGCTAAGTGGAAAAGGCTCTTCCTGCCAAACCAGATTGGGACGACTTCACCCCACTGCCAACATTTCGCTCTTTCAGCAGAAACACGACAGTCAGTCCTAACATACATACGGACATCGACAGGTATGTTGTACTTAGAATAAGCAACTAACGAAAAACAAACTGCAAAGTGTATTCGAAATAGATTTTATGTGACAATTTCTGCATAAGAAGCCAATAATTCTTTGCAAATAAAAATAAGATCAATGGCACACGGAAGCAATTATTTTAATGCCAAATACAGAAAACATAGAAGAGATCAGTGAACAAACAGAACTCTACAGTGGGTTAAAAATGAAAAATGAACTCAAGTACTTTACATCTGACAAACATTTCATGTATGTTTACCAGGAAAAGTTTAAAAATTAAAATAATATTTATAGTTTCTTTTATGTATAAATAATAATTTAGGCCTTGCTTTCATTTCTGTCTGAGTTTGATCATTCTCAAGTAAATCAGTTTCTTCATTACAAGACTTATGGTTAAAGTTTAATTCATGCAGTTTTTAAATCTACCACCACAATCCTATGCAAAATGAACCTCAATAATCATAGTCATGATCTACATGTTTCAAAATGGACAAATCGGATAAGCAATGCGTAACCAGTCACAAACAACAGCTGTTTTATTTTACACAGTCTCATTCCATGTATATTTTGGAACCATATACATGGATTGCTTCTATTTTTTTCTGAAAGGTGAACAGAGACCTGGTCAGTAGAACTGTGGCTCATTTTTCTACATACTTCTCTAAATGCCATTAAATGATATGTTTAAAGTAAAACTCTGCCTGTCACAAATGATAGTTAGAAATGAAAGGAGCATTTTAATAACATATGCCTTTATATCACCATATAAATATTTTAGCTAACATATATCAAAAACTGAAATATAATGTGTATCAAAGCAGGTGCTAAATTTAATCTTGCTTGTTCAAAATGATACGAATTGTTAAAAAAAATGTTTTGTTTTAATAAACAGGTTGAGAGAAAAATCAGCTTCTGTCAGCAGAAAGTCATTTTGGTGAACTGTCAGTCAATTCTTCACAGGCAGAAGAGAAAACTACTTCAGCTGTGTACGTGAATGAGCCTATCACTTCTCGACCTTTTGGCTAAGATCATGTGTGAAGGAGCCTAAGCAGCTAAGTTTTGGAGCTAGAAGCAAAGACTAAGTGGTTTAGATCAGGAAAAACACATCTATTTGCAATGCAGCTAAAAGATGCCAAAATCTTTTTGCCTTAAAAACATTCCTGAGAACTGAAGCGATACATACCCAGCAAATTCTTACATTCCAATCTGGACTTTCACTTGGCAATTTAAATTATTCCATGCTAGAACTAGAAGGATTTATACAGTATGCCATCCAAATTCATTCCATAACAAAAATATACTGGACTTTCAAGCAAAACACCCAATTTCTTTTCCTAACCAGTATTTCATAGAGAGTTCCCGGTAAGGGTGTGGATTAAACATCGAGCCTCATTTCCACACCTGCAAACCACATATGATGTTACCATATGATATGACGGTAACTGTATTAGTTCCCACTTGCTGTTGTTACAAATTACCACAGTGAAATAAAACCGTATAAATTCATTATCTTACAGTTTGGGAGGTCAGAAGTCTAGAAAGGGTCACAGTAGACTAAACCCAGGTGTTGGCTGGCCTTAGGCCATTTTCATCTGCAGAGACTGAAGAGAAATGTGTCTTCTTACCTCTGTCGGGTTCCAAAGATGGCATTTCCCGGCTTCTGCAACACTGCTCCCCACCCCACCCCCACAGAAACTCTCCTACTTCCGGTCCTCCTTCAAGCTTCTCGTGATTACGTGGGGCGTCCCTGAATAAACCAGGGTAAGATAATTTCCCTACTGGAAACTCCCTCCGTCACGTGAGTAGCAAGCCTTATCTACCTTTGCATTGATCATAGCATGTCCACAGATTATGGGGAATGAGGAGGACATTATTTCACCCACCATAATGTACCCACCCACTCAAGTAATGTACGTGAATGCACCTTACAGATCACACGTGCTTTATGCATGTTAATTGCATTTAAAAGAAATAAGAAAAGAATGGTAAAGGTCTCGTGTTTAATGAGCAGCAGAGCTCATATTGGCCTCAAGTATCACTTGATCAGCAGCTTCTGCACCTCACCTGAAAGGTCTCACAGGAAGCAAATAGAAGATAAACCATAAACCTGGTCTGGACTGAGGGACAAACAACTTCAAGGTTTAATTCTCAGTTTGAAGACTGACTTCTGTTATTAAACTACCCAGATTAGCCTCTTAGTTCCACATTAAATTCTGAGAACTACAGCAAGTTTTCTAACCCCTGTGAGCTTCTGTTTTTCATTATATGCACTGATATGCAATATGTACCTGATATGCAAGAATGCCACTACATCTTTTAAAACATTGTAAAGTGTCTACTAGAATTAGTAAATGTTGCTACCCAATTTCTCCAAGTGTCTCCAAACCCAGTCATTTCTAGGGACACTAAAGTAACTCCCCGTGATCCAGTAGACATAATGCCTGTCAAAACAGAAGTTTTAGAAGTCTTATAAAAGTCAGGGTCAATTCCAACTGGTCACTGTATGTACCAGTCTGGTGATCAAATATGTTATACACATTTTTATCTGTATTTGTATACTTTTAAATATCTATCCCTATAAGAAATTCTAGGATATTACTGATGTGTAAATCTCTTTGTACTTTGTGGTTAAAAGTTGTTTGTGAGATACTGTATATTCATGGCAAAAACCTTTACATAGCTTGACTTTTTATTTTCTTAAGGATTTCTTATAAAGACCATTTCTCATTTTGATGAAGTTAATTCATATTATTTTATTTTATAATACACGGCATTTAGTCACTTTCTCATCCCTAGAAATACCCAACACGTGTAACTTGAAGGAGAAAAGGTTTATTTTGGCACACATTTTCGTGGGTCCATTCTGTGGTCAACTGGCTACGATGGAGAAACAGCGTAGCGGAAGTGCCTGGAGGGCAAAGCTGCTTATGTCATGGAAGTTAAGAAACAAAGCACAGAGGGAGGAGGCAGGGGAGGGGTCCACCCTCTCAGGTCACACGCCTTGCGGCCTCACCACTTCTGACCCGGCCCCCACTTCCTAACAGCATATTTAGCCAAGCTGATTCACAGATGAGTGTACTACCTGTATGGTCCAGTCACCTTCCAAACACATAAGGCTTTTGAGAGACACTGTGGATCTAAACCATAATACCAGGCTTCATATGTGTGATAAGACTCACCTGCACATCTGAAGCCCAAGTTTTCTCTCTCTCTCTCTCTCTCTCTCTCTCTCTCTCTCTCTCTTTATTTCCTGAAAATATTATAGGCTTAGTTCTGAAATTTAGGTCTATGGTATCTTTTACATCAGCTTTCATATTTTTTCATGAGTGTAGTTTTTTCTGTTACTTCTTTTGGATTTCCCAGATATGCGGTACATCATTTACATCTAGAGAAGATGACATTTTTTTTTTTTTTTTGGTGGTGCCGGGGATCGAACTCAGGCCCTTGTGCTTGCAAGGCAAGCACTCTAATCACTGAGCTAAATCCCTTGCCCCGAGAAGATGACATTTTATAACTCCAGAGAAAGTTGATACTATACTGTGCAACACCTCTTGCTGAAGCTTTAATTTAGTAGTTAGTTTCAGTTGAGTCACCCAACACACATTCCACTCCCTTTTTTTCCTCCTACTCCATTCATTGGAAAGCTGAACTCCTTCTGCCGAAATACTTCTGCTGTCAGACAGAGCAGTACAGCAGCATTTTTCCAATGAGCCATGAACAGAAGTAACAAGAGTCGTATTTTCACTTTCCTTCCTTCCTTTTGCCTATACTGTGCATCGCATCTGCAGGATAGACTCAGACTGAGGTAGGTCTGCACTACAGCGAAGCCTGACATGAAGCTTCACGGAGCAAAAAGGCAGAGAGCCTTCAGTTCCTTCGCTGAGAAGTAGAGACTTGCTATACTCACTCTGGAGTTCCCACTTTCAGATGATTCTCATGCAAGCAAATTAAATTATTGCTTGTTTAAGTCCCTATGGGAGAGGTTTCTGCATTTCACAGAGGAATTCTATCCCAATTAATGTAGAGAGCCAGGAAATTTTCTATATATTCTCCAATCCTTTCTCCAGATGTCTTTAAGGATTCTTCCATATGTGACTGAAATATAGCTAACCTTCTTTTATTGTTAGTGGCTAGCTCTAGGATAACACTAACTTCATTTATTCACACAGCTCCTCGCTAAGCTGTTTACTTGTGAAGATGAGTCATGAAGGCCTTTACAATCTTTATATTCCCCTTGGTGCAAAGGACACTCACTGCCTTTCTCTTTGCAGAAGCACAACAGTATTTTAACTGAACTAAAAAATAAAAGAGAAAGCTGGAGTGAAAAAATAGAGCAAACTTAAAGAAGAATATTTTAGGAAAAAAAGGGTTTTTTTCTTAGTCACAAAAAGTTTTAGGTAATTAAGACAAGGGATAAAATTATCTATACCATATTACATTTCATCTCAAAAATGCAATAATTATTTCAAATTCTCTGTATTATTATGTAATCAGCAGCATTTGGCTTAGACTAATACTTTCTACCATCTATTAATTCACAGACCATGTCTTATGTCTCAAACATAATTTCCCAATTAAAATGTAGTAGTAGTTTGACTTTGTTTTTACAACAAAGGTTATGGAAATACCAATATTCTTTTGAGCTTGAAATATATTTTTGAATTTTTAGAAGAGAAAACATCAAATTGGGACAGAATAAAGGGATGGGTAAATCCAATTCAGTAATCTGCAGCTTTACTTGGTACAGGACATAGTAAGGAGGCCAATATAATAAATATAACATTTTACGTTAACACTTCTTTAACTTAGTTTTCAGTACAAAATATGGAGAAGTTTGCAACCATTTGTGCCAGAGTCAAACAAATCTTTCAGTAGCATTAATTATCTTGCTATCTCTTGACGATCATTGATTAAAAAACTATCAACAAAAAAGAGCAAGAAGAGAAATTAATTCTTGATCTTCAATTTCTACCTATTTTTAACTAAGTTGATTATCATTGCTAGAGAGGTAACTCACAGAAATGTGTAAACTGTGTGACTATTTCTTTTTAACTTTTCTTCACTCCACCAAAGTTTAG
>PVJO010023453.1:0-26040 GCA_004026905.1 Hystrix cristata | reverse complement strand
CCTCATTGGAGTCCATCCTAAGAAATGCAAACACTTCATAACACAAAAATTAAAGGAGAGGAGAATTTGGAATGAGTTGATTCAAGCCACACCCCAAGAAAGAATTTCCGGTCTTGACTGATATATTTTTGAAAACTATCTTTCAAAATTGTTGGAGAAATAAGATATTCCCATAACAGAAATCATTGTAAGAAATCCATGACCAGTGCTGCAATAAATTCTAAAGAGTATCCTCAAAAGAAACAATGGGGCTAACAGTGCTAAAAACATCTTAGTGGAATGAATATACCAGGCAGGATAAGGATGGGAAAAAAGGAATCAGCAGCATCAAAATCATGCAATGTCAGAAATGAGTCAATACCTTCCAAAAATTATCCTCAATTTACATGCTCACAATTCCCTAATCAAGACGCAGCCTGGCAGATTGGAAGTAACAAAACAAAACAATACAAAAAAATCCTAACAATATGCTGTGTACAAGAAAGATTTTTAATCCAAAAATACACATAGAACAAAAATTAAAATATGGAAGACAACATTCCATGCAACAGAACATGGAAAACAAGCAGAGGAGCTATCCTACTCTCAGACAGAAAGGACTTCAAGCTAAAATTGATCAGAAGAGCCAGGGAATTTCACTACATGTGGGCAAAGGTAACAATTCAACAGTAGGTGCTAACAAATAGAAATATGTACACAATGAACACTTGTACCAAAAAATTTATAAAACAAAAACTACAAGACATAAAAGATTGCATAAATATTAACACAATTACAGTGGGGGACCATAGTGCCTTACTATCTAAAATAGATCAACTAGACAAAAAAATCGACAAAAATATTAGTTGAGCATCTTCAAAAAAGTGAATTTAATAGGTATCTACAGATGTATAGACTGTTCCACCCCAAAACAGAACACAGACTCTTCTGAGCAGCACGTACAACCTTCTAAAAATACTATCCCATAAAATAAGCTTAAGTAAATACAAGAGAATTAAAATTATCCCATGCATATTACCAGATCAGAGTGCAAAGAAACTGGATATCAATGGCAAAAGACACCACAGCAATCATGCAAACACCTGGGAATTAAAGAATACATGATTGAGTAATCAATGGCCTCAGAAGAAATCAAGGAAGAAAATAGACAGTTCCTACACTTAAACAATAAACTAGTACCACATATCAGAATTTGTTAAACACATTGAAAACCATCTTAAGAGGAAAGCTTATAGCTGTAAATGCCCACATCAGAAAAACAGACTGAGTCCAAATAAATAACACAATGGTACATCTTCAGGTACTAGAAAAACAAGAACACCCCAAATCCAAAGCTATTACAAAGAAAGAGATTATAAAGACCAGATCAGAAATTAATGAAATTGAAAGGAAAAAACCCACAAAAAATCAAATAGTTGGTTCTTTGAAAGAGTAAACAAAACAGACAAGCCCTTAACCAATCTTAGCAAATGAGGAAAGAAAAGACCCAAATCAATGCAATTAGAAATGGAAAAGGGAAAAAATAAATAAGTAAATATTGCCAAAATCTAGAAGATTGTTAGTAACTACTTCAAAAAACCTGTACACAGATAAAATAGAAAATGGAGAAGAAATATATAGATTACTAAAAACACATGAATTAACAAAACTGAAGCAAGAAGATATAAAAAAACTGAATAATCCAAAAATCATCAATGAAATTGAAGCAATATTAAATATACTGCCAACTAAAATTGCCCAGGACCTGATGAATTTATTGCTAAATTCTACAAGAACTTCAGGGAAGATTTAGTGCAACTACATCTCGAATTCTTTAATCAAATTAAAAAGAAAGGATTACTGTCAGTATCAATCCTAGAAGATGGTATTACCCTAATTCCAAAAGCAAGACTCAACTAAAAAGGAAGACTACAGGATAATCCTTTAGTAAACATAGAAACAAAAAAATCCTCAGCAAGAATCTAGCAAACAGAACACCACAAATTACCAAAATAGTAAAACATCATGACCAAATAGGCTTTATCACAAGGATGAAAGAATAGTGCAACATATCCAAACCAGTAAATTTAATGCACCGCATAAACAGGAGCAAAGACAAAAATTGTATGATCCTCTCAGTAGAGGCAGAAAATCCTTTGAGAAAATCCAACACCTATTCATAATAAAAACTCAGAACACAGGTACAGAGGAACCTTATCTCTGCCTGATAAAACCCATTTAGGAAAAACTTACAGCCAACATCATATTACATGGTAAACAGCTGAAAGGTTTCCCTGTAAAATCAGGAACAAAACAAGGTGTCTACTGCCATCACTACTGTGCAATATAGTACAGTAATGGAAACATAAACCAGAACTATATGGTAAGAAAAAGAAATAAAATTAGTATGCATATGAAAGGATGAATTCAAAGTGACATTATTCTCAGATGATGTCATCCTTTACAAAGAAAATCCAAAATAATTAACCAAAAGACTCCTAAAATTAATAACCATTTTCAGCAATGTATGAGGATGCAAAATCAACACACAGAAATAGACAGCTTTCCTGTACACCAGTAATGAACCCAGGGAGACAGAAGTTAGGAAAAGAACATCATTCACAATAGCATCAAGGACAATTAAATACTTAGGAAATAACCTAACCAAGGTAGTGAAGAACCTCTACAATGAAAACTACATTACCCTGAAGAGAACATCAGAAAATGAAAGATATCCTCTGTTCTTGGGTAGGCAGAACCAATACTGCCAAAATAATCATAATGCTCAAAGTGATACAGAGATATAATGCAATACCAACCAAAATACAAAGTGCATTCCTCAAAAATTAGCAAAAACAATCCTAAAATTTATATGGACTCAGAGAAGACCAAAAAGAGCAAAAACAATATCGGAAAACATAAACAAAGTGGGAGGCATCACAATATTGGATTTCAAATTATATTACAAGGCTGCAGCCATTAAGAACAGCATGGTATTGGCAGAAAAACAGACATATTGATCCGTAGAACAGAATATAGAATGTAGAAACAACCCCAGGCACGTTCAGCCATCTGATATTTGATGAATGGTTCAAAAGCACACACTGGAACCAAGTGAGACTTTTTATTGAATTGTACTGGGAAAACTGGCTATATACATGTAGGAGATCAAATCTAGACCCATATCTCTCACCATGTACTAAACTAAAATCGATATAGACCAATAACCTAAATATTAAAACAGAAGCACTTAATCTGCTGGAAGACAAAGTAGGTAAAACTCTTGAAGACACAGGTGTTGGCAAAACACCTACATGTTTTGGGGTTCAGAACAGAACCCCACTTTCACAAAAAATGGCATCAAGAATCAACAAAAGAGTCAATGTCAAATTTAATATCTTCTTCACTGCAAATAAAACAGCTAACAGATTGAAGAGTCAACCTACTGTATGGGGAAAAATCCAGCTAAATCTCAGAGAGAAGAATAATATCTAGAATATATAAAAATTTGAAACCATGGGGTCACCTAAAGTAAAAGACCCTATCCAAAAAATAGGTAACTAATTTGAATAGACACTTTTCAGATGAAGTAAATATGGTGAATAAATTCACAAAAAATATTAAACATCACTGGCAGTAGAGAAATGCAAATTAAAGCAACACTGAAATTCTGTCTTACTCCAGAAATCATGATTATCATCAAGAAATCAGATAACAACAAATCCTGGTGAATCTGTGGGGAAAAATGAGCACGTCTACATTGTTGATGGGAGTGTAAACTGGTACAACTACTGTGGAAATCAGTATGGAGATTTCCAAGAAACTAAAACTAGAAATTCCATTTATCCAGCTCTTCCACTGCCGTCTTCCTGCAAGATTTAAAGACATCATACCACAGTGATACATGAATAATCACATTTATAGCATCAAGATTCATAACAGATAAATCTTGGAAGCAGCCTATATGTCTATCAACAGATTAAGACATAATGAAAATGGAACATTTATATTTTGTTTATTTCAGTGCTCCTCCACTAAGCTACATCCCCAATCCCGACATTTATACACAATGGAGTACTGTGCTTCCATAAAAAAGGATAGATTTGAGTCATTTATCAAAAATGGATGTGCACCGAGACCACAATGTTGAGTGAAATAAATGTAATGCACTATCTTAAATATCAAATAGTTTTTCTTATATGACAAACATAAAATATGTGTAAATTAAAGAACAAAATAAAAGGTAGATAATTGGAAACAGGAAATCTTTTACAAAAAGGAAAAGAACCAAGAGATGGAATGAAAGTTGAGAGTACAGAGGAAGCAGAAGGGGATAAACAAAATTAAGATGTGTTAAATATGTGTACCAACTCCCCGCAATCTATGTAATCATTATTTACTGTAAACATGTACTACTTAAAAATAAATTACAAATATTATAACTCGGCTCCTATGCTTTGCTTGTTGTGTATTATGATTCAGGAACTGGAGAGTTGACTAACACACGTGGCTGTCATTGAGTGCCGGCAGATAACAGCCACAGGGATAAAACTGAGTCAAAGGCCACCTTAGAGCCTTAAGAAAAATAGTTTTCTGGGCACTTACCTTATTACTCATTAAAATATTGTGGTTTTTTTTCCCCTGGGGCAGTGAAGTAGAAGCTGTTTTTGCTGAAAAAAAAACAAAACAGAACACAATCACTCTTCATTTGAATCTTCAGATATCTAATAGATAACTAAAAAGAAAACAAATCTTGATTTTTTACTATGTATCTGTTTCCAATATTATCTTAAATCTTAGGGTCAGATCCTTTTCAGCTCCACATATAGTAATATTAAACACTTAGAGGATGTCAATATAAAAGCTGGCAAAACAAAGTAGGAGCCCTGAATTTGCTTAACATATCTCGTTCCCCTTCAAGACTAAGGACAGCAAGACGAGAGAATTTTGAGTGTTTTGATTTAAATCTGAAATGTCCGCCAAAATCTCATGTGATCAGAGGTGGGGCTTATGTAAGGCTATTAGAGTTTTTGAGGTTCTATACTTATCACTAGTTTAATCTATTGAATACTTCATAGCTGAATGTACTGTTAGGAAGTAGTGTTTAGTTGGAGGAGGTGGGTCACTGGGCATGTGACCTTGAAGGGTGACTTCTTTTCTGCAGCTCCTACCTTCATCCCCTTTTATTCTTGTCTGCTTTGGTGCCAACAACTTTCCCTAGCCACATCTTTCTGCCATGCTGCTTTCTCCTTAGAGCCAGGCAACCATTTGACTTACCCTTCTGAAACTGTGAGCCAAAGAAACCTCTCCTCCTTCAAGTTTTGTCAGATTTCCCCCAGCAACAGGAAAGCTGAATAATACACAAAATTGGTACCAGAGAAGTCTGCTCATTGTTGTAACCGCAAGTGGTGATGTGCATTATTAGCCTTTAGAACTGGCTTATGGGAGGTGTTTGAAACCAGGTGACATTCATCAGGAAAACCATAAAATTCTGTAATCAGAACACTGTGGGTGACTTGGTTCAGAGTTCCAAAGAAGAGAATGCTGATAGAAATGCAGACAGTAAGGTCAAGCTCATAAGATTTCAGTTGGGAATGAGGAATGATTAGAAATTTAAATATAGGCCATGCATGTCATAGTCTGACAAAAATATACATTTTATCCTTGTCCTTATACTTTGTGGGAGGGTGAATTTAAGGACAATTGACTAATTGATGTTCCATAGGAAATTTCAAGGCAGCCCAACATTCAGGTGATGACATAGGTACCACTGACTTTTTACAGCAACATTGAAAATAAGAATCAGGAGTTGAAAGCAGAGCTGAAAGCTGTGAAAATGTTGCCCCTTGGCCAGAAAGGAAGCTCCTATAAAGTTGGAACCAAAGAGAGTATAGCTGCTGAAAGAATAGCATGTTTAAAGCAAAGTCAATCATTTTTCACAGGCACAATAGGAATGATGGCTTGAGGGCATCTCAGGAACTGGCCAGATTCCAATCATCACAGTCCCAGGGGTGAAAAGAATCCTTTGATTGACTTTGAAAAGAGATTCCTAGAGAATTCTGATCACTCAAAGCTGCCTAGGAAATTATATCTCCATTTAGCCATCCAGACATTTAAATGCTGCCATGGCTGTGGTGCAAGCAAGTCCAACTGTTGTTCCAAGGTAGCAGAAATTGGCATTACTCATGTGATGCTGGCTTTACAGGCATGCTGAATGCAAGAGTTATAGGGTCATGGAAGCTTTTATCCAGATTACAGAGAAAGGCATTGAAGGTCAGGCAAAGAGATGCTAGAGAGTCACAGTCCCTGCCAAGAGCACTTGAGGAGGCAATGCATGAAATTTAGAGTGAAATTAAAGTTGCAACGGAGACCTTAGGATTTTGGATATGCCAAAAAATGTACAGAGTCCACCAAAAAAAGTATAGATCGGGAAAAGAAAAACTTGTATAACTATTTTAATACTAAATTTATGAGATTAATACAAGTTACCTTTGGCCTCTAAAATTAAAAGAGGTGTTTAAAGTGGTGGCCATTAACTTTAGACATTTATTAGTATGGTGAACTGCTGAAGTGTGTGTACATTTTTTTGGCTGACACTCTGTATAGAACATCTGCCAAGGAAAGTAGCAGGCAGTAAGCAGAGTTACCACAAAAAAGGGGTCAAATGGACTTCAATGGGCAGGTTAATAGGGGCAGGGTAGCCACATTTCACACATTTCACATTTCACTACCATATGGCCTGAGTGCTAGACATGGAGCTATACGTTTTAATGTTTGCCTTGCTGAGTTTCAGTCTTACTTTGCTCTGATTCTTTTCTATGCCCCTATGTATCCTCTTTGGATTACTAATATTTACATTGTACCACTGTATGTTATACTTACCTTTCTTTTTTACTTTTACAGGGATTCACAGCTAAAAGTTCACTTTAAGGCTCAGAGGAAACTTTGAACTTGGAATTTCGAGCAATGCTAAAACTGTTAACACTTCGGCAATGCTAATAGATGAGCCGATTGCATTTTACTTGAAGAGATAGACATGAGCCTCTTAGACCCTGGGTTGGAGTGTTAAGGCTTACACCTAAAATGCCCCCTCCCCCCAAAATTTTATGTGCTCAGAGGAGAGGATTTTGGAAATTAATTGGATTATGATGGCACCATAAAAATTAGTGGATTAATCTATTGATGATTTCCTATTTGAATAGGCTGTTAGGTGATAAGGCCTCATTGTAAGAGGTGAGCCCCTGGGGGAGTGACTTAGAAGAGTGTTGTGATAGCTAACTGATTGTGAAACTAACTGAACCAGCATAGCTCTGGGTGAGGTGGAAAAGATTTACTTAAAACAGAAGACTCACCCTTGGTGTGAGTGGCACCAACCAATAGGCTTGTCACCTGAGTAAAATCAAAGGGAAATGAAGAAGGAAGTCTCACTACTGTTTCTTCAGAGGAGCTCCAGTCTTCACCTTCATCTTGGAGGTCATCTCCTGGCTTCCAGTACAGACTCTTCAGTCTTGCAGTGCAGACCCTACAACCTTCCATCACAGACCATCTGACCTCCTGCTACAGACTCACAAAGGACACTACTGTGAGTTCCAGGCCTTTTGCCTGAATCCTTCAGATTTCCAGCACAAAGACAAGTCTTTTGTCCTCTTCCACACCTGACTCTGTAGGTGGTCATCATAAGCTTATCCTGTAAATCCTTATATATTGGTATCTCTTGTATTAAATCTGTTTCTCTAGCAGTACAGACTGATATGAGGGCATTTTTGTCCCTGGCTCTGCCCTTCTTTCTCTTTGTTTCTTTGCTGCTATGGATTGAGCACCTTTCTTCCGCACTGACCTTCAGGCATGCTCTTTCTTTCTTGGAGTCAACAAAGCATGGACAGAACCCACTGAAACCATGCGATAAATAACCCTCTCCTCTTTTAAGCTGTAGGTTTTGGGTATTTTCCCTCAGGACAAGAAGACTGACTAATACAGAAGGGTATTCACTTATCAATTATTACAAAAATTTCTCCAGTCATTGGCCTATGGTCACCCTCGATTCGAGCAGAGGCCCCCCAAAGTTTGAGACTGTCCCAAACTAGAATAATAATATGAGGGAAATCAGATCATATAAGAAGAAATACTCCCAGAGCCATCTTGCAAACTTAGAACTGGGCAAATGATCAACCAGACTCCAGTCCACTTTGGCTAATCCATTAAAGCTGATCTCTTTCTTTTGTTAATGGACAAGTCTGATCCTCATGATCAGAGCTGAGCCCTTCGGCTCCTAAAAATGAAGTTCATTATTTTCTCTAACCACCTAGCAAGCCTGCCTACAAAATTTGTGTGGTAAATCTGCCTAATAAATATCTCAGTAATTGATTCTGAAATTCTTTTTGTGGTCTTTATACTTTCTTTTGGGGACCACTTCAGACCCGATCTGGTGAGAAAACCACAGCATGGAGCCCTCACTGGGGCAGTGATCAGTGGAGCCATGGGTCAAGCCACTAAAGATGGTTCCCACTAGGTTGATGCCTAAAGGGACTGTGAGTATGGGGCTATCCACATAACTTCAAACTACTAGAGGCAGTCATGTGACTTTAGCCTGAGAGAGATGCAGATGCTGAATTCCAACCTGTGAGAAATACAGTGTGAGATCTGGACAAAAAAGAATGGAGGCAGGACTACCCGAGAAACGCGCAGGACATATCCACGAGGGAAGACATACAGTCAAAAAGTTTATTCTTAATACTGAAGATTTAATATTCTTTGAACCATTGGGTTTTTAACTTACTTGGAATGAGTTACACTTTTTTTATTCTGTTTCTTTCATTGTGAATGAGGATTTCTGCTCTATTCCTTTTCCACCAATATATTTTGGAAACACAGCTTGCTTGATTTCATAGGCACATAACTGAAAGGGAATATGCCTTAAGAGGAATTTTACCTTGTGTCTACTCACACTTGACTTAGATGACATTTAGATGACACTTTGAACTTTGAACTTTTCAGTTGATTCTGAAACAAGTTGAAGCTTGTCATAGTCCAGAAGACCCTAAGGAAGGAGAGCAACTAGCTGTACTGTAGAATTCTGGATAGAATTTTGGAACTCCTCCTCAAAAAGACATCGGGGAAAATCAAAAGAAGCTCAAATAAAGTATGAATTTCAGCTGGCAACAAAGTATCAGCATTGTCTCACCAACTGTAACAAGTATACCATGACCAACATGGGAAAAACTGAGATCGGTTATTTGGGTACTGTTTTACTTTTATTTTTATAAATCAAAAACTATCCTAAATAAGTTTATGACAAAAAATGTGATATGAAAAGATCCCAGAGTTGTTTAAATTGCTGATGGGGTTAAACTCAGTTTTTTATTTTCTTTGTTCATGTCTTGCTTTTGTCTTCCCCAGATGAACGTCATAATATTTTGACAGGTAAGAAAAGAATTCAAGGGCTGGGGAGTTAGCTCAGTGGTTACAGTGCTTGCCTTGAAAGCAGAAGGTCCTGAGTTCAATCCCCAGCACCAAAAAAAAAAAAAAAAAGAAAGAAAAGAATTCAATGCACAGCTTAAATGTCAGTTGTCTTCACGTGGGCTCTGATCCCCAAATACTTCAAATGGCTGGAGAGTTTTAGACAAAAATAGTGAAATACAATTGTAAACATACTTGGCGTCTTCAGGGTTCTTTTTGTTTTGTTTTTCTTTTTGAAGTAAACAACATTATAATAGCAACAATTTTTATATCATAATTCAATGTGCCCAGTTCTTACAATAAAGGCCGTAATTTCAATAATTTTAATAAAACAGAATATTACCTCACTCCCTTTTTTCATTTATTGAGATAGTAGAAGTTCAACATTCCTTTCCAGCAGGTTATTTGTATCCCAGTCATCACATGTACTTATCATGTTGCATTTTTTCTGGTTTCCAGAGTTCTTTTCAAGGTTATTACGATAATGTCTCTATGTAACTTGATTCTTACTGTGCTTCATGGATTACTCGCTGCAATTTGGTCTCTCTAGCCCTCTATCAATGGTCAGGGTCAGGATAAGAAATAACAGAACTACACTTAGCATATATTATACTTCAGTTTCCATATATTGTAATTCAATTTCCTTATGCCAGAGATTGAAATTTTGCTTGATTTAAATGTGGTGTTTTTTGTTTTTGTTGTTCATCACCTACTAATCTTTGGTGAGAATGAATAAATTAGTATCACAAAAACAAAAAGATGAGTGAGGAAAAAGAAAGACAAAATCACTAGAATATGCATTAATTCTTAATCAAAATTTAAGGCTAATAAAAATGCCAAGCGTAATTGTGTAGTTTACTATTCAAGAAATTTCAGTATACTGGGATTCTGTCCATTAAGCCAAAGTGGAAGTAGTGCATTATTTTGTTCTGTACACATTATCGACATTATCTAGAAGCTTATTTAACCTGGATCGCCTAAGATATTGTAGGAAAAAATCCTTAGATGGCTTGTACATTAAATGAGGTAATGGGCCTAATCTGGAATAATTAAATATTTCTCAGTTTGTCTTGGAGGACATAACCTAAGTATGTTCTTTAAAATAATTTAGTTCAAAAACTTTAAGAGTGATTAAAATGATATTGAATTAAAAGAGTTATTTGAAGGTGCTAACAGAGTTAACAAATAATTATGCTAATTTCTAGAGATGTAACCTGAAAAACTGTATGGTATTCTTTACATCTTTAAAAACCAGTTTAACACAAATTAAAACCTCTGACTTTTGAGTTAACACACATACAATAAAAGACATCGTTGTTTCACATAATTACTTTATTAATATCCATATTAATAAGAAAACATGCAATACAGAATCTGAAATAGAACAATTAGTACACATTTGCCAAAGGACTACACACCGCCCTTCTGGGCCACACACTGTTCAACCTTCTCGTGTCCAAAGCACGGCTCACACTGTTATGGAATATTTTTCACTTTCTGATACTGTGTAATGTCACGGAGGAGGAATCTTCCCAAAATACAAGCATAAATGCGTAGTTCATAAAATTTCAAATATTTTAAGCAGGGACAGCATAAATTTCACACATTTTGGTTAGAAAAGTATCACATACAATCACTAAACAATTGCCTTCTTTTTTTTTCCACTTGTGCACACATATTTTTCTGAGCAGCTTTTTCATTTCTATGCTTGCTGTTTCAACTTGCACCACTTTTAAAAAATGTATTTATGGAAAGTACATAAATGGCGAGTGAAAGAAAGCTACTGTGAATAAATATTTTCAGGCCTTTGCATAAAAATCTGGTGTGATAATTGGCACATGATGTAAAATCGTTGCTGTCTAAATATAGTTTAGCATGTTTTGCTCCAAACGTTCCAGGCCATTTGGTCCAAGTAGAAAGAGCCAAATTAGTGCCTAATGTTTATGAGCAAATATTTTATCTAAACATAACTAAAAATTTAGTTTTCAAAAGAATATGAAAGAAGAAAGACAAGAAATGATAACTATTGATGGAAAAATATAAATCATAAGTAGATAAATAACACAATGCCTAAATAAGTAGATTTTCATAAATACATACTGAGAGATAAAAAATATTCATCCTTAATATAAACAATAAAAAACTAATGTTAAAATATGCTTGTGAGTAAAACAGTAAAACCCGCTTATTTTCCCCAGGACAGAAAGTGATTTTTTGTGCGTAACATTACTACATTTTAAGGACTGTGCCATTTCTGGTTTTTCTTTTTTTTTTTTTTTTTTTTTCATCTGTTTTAAAGAAATTGTGTGACAAATGTTAGCTTGGGAAGGCAGAGACTCTTCATAACTGTCACCATTACAAAACAGCATTAATCATTTAACAATTATTTCCTCTAACCAAATTTGAATAACAAAAAATAAAGTGCTAAATTATTAATGAGACTATACAAAACATACTCTGTCAATTTATTACACTGTTGGTATATCCAAAAGCTAGTTTTACTACAATGACACAATATTAGCTAAAAGTTGAAGATAAACTTCCAGGAATTAATGTGTATGTACACAGGATACGAGATACAGTGTTTGAACACATACTTACAAATGCATATTAATGCTATAGCTAGAAAACCAATACTCACAATGTAATTAAATATGACAACCAAATAGAATAACCAGTCAGGCTGAACACATTATAATATCAGATCAGTGAAACTGAAGTTCTAATTTCAAGCCAAAGCAATTTTTTTCTATTTTCAAGGGGATCATTTTTTGATTGATAGTAAAGCAAAACATTTTTCAGTTCCAGAAGTGTATGTTTTGCACATCAGAATAGCCACCTGTGAATTTTGTCAACTTAGAGCTCTGTCTGTGAATTCAAAGAAAGAATTTGTAATGTGATGAGAGAGCTCTCATCAAATCCGTAGCCCAGGAATTTACAGGTTTCCAAGGCCATGCCTAGTGGAAGCTTAGAAAGAGAATGTGGAGGGGAGAATAACTGGGCTCACACCCCTCGCCTCTTTGGCCTCTTCCAGCCTGCTTCCATTCAGTACCTCTCTGGCATAAATCCAGAGAAGGTTGCCCAGTATTTAATATTCTAAACACAATCTAAGTCTGATTATAAAATCAGAGTTAGAAAGGGCAGTAAAAGCATATTTGGTCATTCCTAAATCTTTAGGAAAGGTATCAAAACTTTACAAATTCTTAGACATGTGGATTTAAGAGTCTTCTTAGAAACTCAATAATTCATACTACTAGAAAAATTTCTTAAATATCAAAATGTGGCTCATATTTGGAATTCCATTAGCAAAGACATTAATTGTTAAGTTTACTGAAAGTTATTTAGTAATATTTCATCTCCTTTTTATCACTTTTTGAATCTATGTGTGTACATCATAGTGAAACCAAAGGTGTGGAGTGGAAAATGTGGAAATATTTAAAATAGAAGAAAAAATTCTCACACATATTCTTTAAGTTTTTTCAGAGAAAAAAATCATCTAAAATCTACCAGAAGTGCTGATTTTATTATTGTGGGTTTCTTTAATTTTCTCATGTTTAGAATCTTCATCAACAACAATAATAGCAACAGTGATATCAAGAAATATACATGATTATATTTCAATAAACTCTCCAACATCATCTGTCCTTCAGGATTCATGTGAACCTGGAAAACAAGTGTGCTCCAAAACCATGGAACACTAACAAATACAAAGGAGAAAAGCAATATGCAATAATAACTTACAATTTTACTAATTAAACTCTAGTAGTTAAAAATTAAGTTATTCTACACATGAAATCAAATATGATGTACAGAAATTCACAATGGGAACAATACAGAGTCTGCCAAAAAAATGTACATCAGAAAAAGAAAAACTCGCATAAATATTTTAATACTAAATTTATTGAGACATCACGAGTGAATACAAGTTACCTTTGGCCTGTACAATTAACAACAGGTACTTAAAGTGGTGGCCATTAGCTTCCACAAATTTATTTGTACAGCAAACTGGAGAAGTGTGTGTACATTTTTTGGCGGACTCTGTATATTCTCAAAACACTACTTAACCTGCCGGGCACATGATGAGAAGCTTTCTCAACGTTCAGTGGAGACCTTCATCAGTGAAATTATACATTCGCCATAATTTGTATTAAAACTTTTACACACAGTTTGATCGTATATTACAGATCTTAAAGTTACACATTACAAAGCCTACATCTAATTTAATCAAGAAATGTTCATCCCCCTCCCCCCCAAATTAATTGTTCCTTGGTTTAGTGTGATATTAAAGCAAGATATTTTCTTGCTTTTGCTAAGGAGGAAAATTAAGTTGGTGGTGTTTATGTAAGTTTATAAAGTGTGCACATAGTATATAATGTCCAGTAAATCAGATAAAACAGAAAATAAAGAACAGACAGCAGAAGGAAGCTAGTGTCTCTTACAAATACTACTGTACATTTTGCTTAGAGCATATTGTATTTCATACGTAAGAGTTTTCTTGTTGTGTGTGTATTTGTACAAGTGTATGTGTTGTTAGGGTGTTTCTTATTCACCCCAAGAAGCAATCATAAATCTTGCTTCTCCCTCTGCATATCTCCTTGAATTTATATACTGTACTTTATTTGCTATAGGTTTATAATTGTGACTCTTGAAAACTTCCTTCCTAACTTTCTTTTTGATAACAGTGGTTTTCTTCAGTAAACTGCACTAGAATGAGAAAAATCCTTTAGTCTTATACATTTGGTGTAAGATTTTTTTCTTACAGCTATATGTATTTGTTCTTTTTACTGAATGCCTTTTAATAACAGTCTACTGAGTTGTCAAAATTTAAATCTTTCCAATATTTAGAAAATAACAATTAGCTGTAATAGCTGTAAATTAATCTTGAATTGAATACATCCACCTTCCTTGTGATTTTTTTATATACAAATTCCAGAAGGTAAAGACACAATTAACAATGGATATAGGCTTGAAATGGAAGATACAGTATTATTTCTGATGTACTTTATACTGCACTGTAAAGGTATAAAAAAAAGGACCTTTATGCGAACAGTTGCCTAATTTGAGCATAGTTATTGCCCTTCAGTGTCTCGAACTCTACTAAAGAATAGAGAAATAGGTTTAGACCTGCTTCTAAACAGCTTATATATTTTCTCTTTGGGAAATGTATTTACAAATTATATCAATATATTCTTGAAATAAAGGTGGAAAACATAAAGAACAGGAACAGAGACAAAAACCGTAAGAGATATTTATACTCCCTACTGTGCATTTTTGAAGGTAGAAACATGAATAAAAACTGGAGACAACAAAAATCAAACAAAATGACAAATATACTATGGTACTTATACCTTATAATTTTTTTCTGAATAAAAGAATAGAGAAACTAAACAAAACTTGTAAAGTAAGATATTTGCTAGTTTTCTATGTGCTACCTAGTGGGTCCACAAAAAGCAGAATGGAAGACATCAGGAATTATTGTACATGGTGATTAAAAAAAAAGTACATTAAAAATAAAAATAACGTGCACTACATGTTAATTTCTGTCATGGTAAGCCTTTACAGACAAAAGGATGTGAATTTTTAAACTTCTATTTTTAAATAAATATTCTGATTAAACAAATAGTAAATTTATTTTTAACTTTTGACTAAGGGTTAGCTGTGGACTTTTTCTGGTATTTGCTTCTATTTACAGAGCTATTTGAAAGCCTGATAATTTGGAATATTCATTGAAATTGGATCTTTAACTCTGACACCACACACACACCCACACCCACACACCCACACCCACACACACACACACACACACATATGAAAATGTGAACTATTCACTTTACATTTATAAGGGATGTTCTTCCATAGTGGGGCATCACTGCTAGAGCGCCTGGCTTGTTGACCTGGAGTGAAGGTTGTCAAGGGAATGATTTTAGTTGAATCATCAGTGGGATGAAGTCTTTCACACATGATATAAAACTATGCTCTTAATTTCCTTGCACTCCCTGATCCAGAGAAACTAGTTCATCGGCTCCAGCACTTTGCACCCACCCTTGCCGGAAACTCAATGGTTGCTGGGCCTGACTGCAATGGAGGGCAGCAGTCTGTGACAGAGGAGGACTGCGGCAGATCGCTGAGGCCTGTGCTGGAGGTGGGCTGTGGCACAGTATGATAGCTTGAGTCACTGGAGGACTGTGGCAGAGAGCAATGGTCTTTGTCACTGGAGGACTGTGCTGGTGAATAGATGCCTGTGTCAGGACTGGGCTGTGGCACTGAGCGGAGGCCTGCGGGTGGTAAGGACTGGAATGGGTCAGAGAAGCTGGCATCCAGCAGGCATCAGAATGCCCCAAGATGAGACATTCTTGAGTGCAGTTGTCCGAGGCCTCTTCCACAGTTGGTTGCACAGTTATTTCTGCAGCTGTTAGGGTGAGGGAAACAAAAAAGTAAAATTTATATTGCAAAGGCATAGATTTATTATCTACTTAAAGCACATCATATTTCTATAGGAATAGTTAACAATTTCTACATAATTACTGAGGAGACTACCAGTATTTTCACGGTTGGCACCTGATTTGTCAAGAAATAATTCCTAGAGACACAAATAGGAGAGAGTGGGCGGATGGATTTTATTTTTATAATTATATTTGCTATGCAAATAGCAATGAAAAATAGCGGAAAGGAAAGCCATAGGCTGCACGAAAATGTTTGCAAATCACATTTTAAAATTAATACACGTTTGTAGTACAGAATATTGATGTTCATTTTGGAGAACTGATACATGCATGTAACGTGTCTTGATCGTTTTCAACCCTCTCCCCACCTGTGTCCGTATCCTCTCCTCTCCACTGTTTCTCTTCCCTATCTCCAGGAGTCTCCCTCCCGGTTTCCTATATCTCTCTCTCATTTATGTTTGTATGTATGTATGTATACTTTATGTTACTCATTTAAAAGCTGCAATGTTTAACTTTCTGGGTCTGGCTTGTTTTACATAGCACGATGGTCTCAAGTTCCATCCATTTTCATGCAAATGACATGATTTCATTTTCTTCGTGGCTGAATAATATTCCATGGTGTCTAAAGTATACATTTTCTTTATCCATTTATCTTTTGATGGGCAACTAATCTGTTCCTAGAGCTTAGCTATTATGAATTGTGCTGCTATAAAAAAGAGGATCACTCGTTTGTGCATGTATCATTTGTGTGTAAACATACAGTTGTTTGAGTGCCATTTTTTGCAAGACTATTTCCCCATTGTCATTGATTGGCATGCTTGCTGCAAATCAATTGACCATAAATATGAGAGACTTTTTTTGATGCTAATTATACTACACTAATACACATGGATTTCCAATGCTTCTGTCACAGTTCCACGGTTGTACAGCTTTGAAATTAGAAATGCTGAATCATCTAAATTTCTTATTTTTACAATTTTTTCAGACTGTTTCAGTCCCCCTGAATTTTAATGGTTTTAGAAACAGATTTTCACTTTTTGTCAAAATCCAGAAGGAAATTTTATAAGCATTGTGTTGATTATAACGATCAATTGTTGGAGCACCACACTGTATAATATTAAGTTTTCCTATCTATAAATATGGATGTCTTTCTAGTTATTTAATTCCTAATTTCACCAAGATGTCAGAATTTTCAAATAAATATCTTCCTGTTTTTTTTTTAATTAAGTTTATTTGTTTTACTCCAATAGATTCTATTGGAAATGGGATTATGTTCTTAATTTCTTTTGAAGAACATTTATAGCTAGAATATAGAAATGCACTTTCACATGTAGTTCCCAGTAACCTGCAAACTGCTAAATTCAATTAATTATAGGTTTTTAATATATTTCTTAGGATTTTTTGATATATGATGTTATATCATCTGTAAATAGTAATAGCTTTATATTTTTGAATTCAGAATGGCATTTACATCTTTTTCTTACCTAGTTACACTTGTTAAATCATAAAATACAGTCTTTCATGGATGTGATATAAATGAACATCCTGTGTAGGGAAAGCATTGAGTATTTCATCATTAAATATTTTCTAATATCTCTTGTGCTCTCTTTTTATTACAAATAAATTTAAGAGGGTCTAGCTTAATTGTTTTGCTTTATTTTGACTTTTATTAGTATGTATATGTCATACATACTGATTATATTCATTATGGGGGATTGGTATATATACATAACACATTTCAATTTTTTTCTTTCCCTCCACCCTCTTTTATTTTTCCAGCATCAGATTCATTTATGTGTAAGACCTTAAAAAGTTGATTATAATAGATATAGCTATAGATTAAAACCCAGCTTAATAAACCAAACAACATGTCAAACATGTATCACAATTATATTAAGTCAAGGTATATGTGTGTGTGTGTGTGTATATATATATATGTATAGTATTTCGTATAAAAGAGAACATGAAATATTTAAGTTTGTGTGTTTGGACTACTTCACTTAGCATTACGGTCTCAAGGTGTATCCATTTTCCTATAAGTGACTTAAGTTTATCCTTCTTTTCGGTAGAGCAGTACTCCATTGTGTATAAATACCACATTGTCTTTATCCATTCATCCGTTGATAATAGGCTGTTTCCAAGATTCGGCTAGTATGAATTGTGTTGTTAGAAACATGGGTTTACATATATCACTGTGGTATGATGTCTTTAACTCTTTTAGGACGATATCTACAAGGGGACTAGCTGGAGCAAATGGAATTTCTATTTTTACATTTTTAAGAAATCTCCATAATGATTTTCATAGTGATTTTATCACTTTGCATTCTCACCAAAAATGAAGAAATGTTTCTTTCTCCCCACAGCCTCACCAGCATTGATTATTGGTTGATTTCTTGATGATAGCTGTTCTTTCTGGAGTGAGATGAAATATCAGTATTGTTTTAATTTACATTTCTTATATGGCCTGTGATGTTGAACTTTTCTCATCTATTTATTGGCTATTTGTATTTCTTCATCTGAGAAGTGTCTATTAATTTCAGATGCCCATTTTTGATTTAAATATTCTTTAAATATGGGGGTCAATTTTTTTAAATTATTTTTTATTCTTTCTTCTACTGGAGAAGATGTAATATTAAATCCCTTCAATCATTTTTCTTTTAATTTTGGTTACTTCACTTTTATTGCTATTTTTACATATTTTATGTCTTTATTTTTTGTTGATACTCTGTATTTAATGAAATACTGTCATTTCCCCCTACTTTATTTATTTAAGCAGTTTCCTTTAGATCTCTGAACATCTGGAAGTTTTTGTTAAATCTGACATCAGGGTCTTCCCAGGTTTTTTGATGGTGGTGGTGATGGTAGTGGTGCTGTACTTTTGCCATGTATTGATCACAGTTTTGTTTACTTGAGCAACTCATATTTATTTTTTTTAAAAACTGGATAACAAATTGCATCAATTGTGCATACCAGTATATTTTCCTCTTTGGTACTTGGTTTTATTGTTGCTTTCTTGCTTTTTGTTCTGTTGCATGGCTGAACTATTTAGTGAAGTTTATTTCCCGTTGAGATATTATTCATTTTAATTTGGCTTTCTTTGACACTCTCTTCCTCTGAACTTTCAGCTAAACTCTCTGCTTCATTTTTTATTACATCCAGTCACCAATTGCTAGCTGATTGCTCAGTTATTTATGGAAATGTCTTGGGGCATAAATTGGTCAAGAGTCTGATCTAGTTTAATTCAAGCCCCTTTTCAGGGGTAGAATTTTAGGTAACATTTTGTTTGTTCTGACTGCAGAAGGGCACTACCTTTAAAAATGTTTCCCTGATTCTTACTACCGAACTTACACCAATTTTTTTTGGGGGGAGGGAGCAGAGGTGGTGGGTGCTGGGACGTATACCAAACGTATACCAAAATCTATAGTATTTTCCCCCCCTTGGCTAGCATGTATCGATCATCCTGTTTGTAATTAATTTCTATCCATATTCCAACTTTTCTTGACAATTCATTTACCTTGAACTTCCTCCTGAGTGTTGTTTTGAAGCTGTTTTTAAATCCTACTTTCCTCTCCTAAGTAAAAATGGGGTAGCCCTACTTTGGAACTAAGTGGAAGGACAGTTGTCTGTTTCTCTTTGATTCACAGCCCTGATTTTGAGCAGAGTGCTTGATGGGTGAAATAGTCTCTCATATTCTCAGATTACCTACTACAACATAGCATTTCTACCTTACGAGCAAGTCCATATATAGTCAACTGGAGATCAGGATTCTCAATCACTCTTCCCTATATTAGAGCTTCTGCAACATAAAGTTGAGAGACATGAAAAATACTGGAAGACTACCCTTTCAAGGGCAATATTTTAAAACTTGACTTGAGGCTAAAGGGAGTCCTTTGACAATGGATGACCTTGCTCAGGATAGAACTTGGGTCACATTGAACTCTGAGAAAGGATATGCCCAGGAAACATCACGAAGAATCAACAATTGGGATCTCATCTTATTAAAAAGTTTTGCACAGCAAAAGAAAACACCAACAGAGTGAAGAGACAACACATAGAGCAGGAAAAAAAAAATTGCCAGCTGTTCCTCAGACAAAGGACTAATATCTAGAATATATAAAGGACTCCAGAAAACCAGACACCCCAAATTTAAAGATCCAGTCCAAAAATGGGTATCAAAAATGAATAGACATTTCTCAAATGTAGAAGTAGAAATGGCAAATAAGTGTATGAAAAAATGTTCAACATCACTAGTCATTCAAGAGATGTCTATACATTCCATCAATTGATACTTAGATTGCTTCCACTTTTGGCTATTGTTAAAAATGCTGCCATGAACGTGGGTGCAGATATGTATTCAAATCTTTGCTTTTACTTGGTAGGGTATATACCAGAGGTGGAATTGAAAGATCCTATGTTTAAATTATTTAATAATCGCCATGCCATTTTCTGCAGCAGTCACAGCATTTTATATTCCATTCAATAGTGTACAAGCATTCCAATTTCCCCATATACAAACAAATATTTATTTCTTTACTTATTTATTATTGTAGCCATGCTAGTATGTGTAAAGTGTTATCTCATTGTGGTGTTGGCTAGTATTTTCCTAAGGAACAGTGATGTACATCAACTTCTCATGTATTTCTTGATCATTTGTATACTTTTTTTGAAAAAAAAATCTTTTTAATCATTTGCTCTTTATTTAAGTTAGATTTTTTCATTGTTGAATTACAGGATAATTTATATACTCTGGGTATCAGTTAATTATCAGCTGCATATTTCCCATATATTTTCTCTAATTCTTAGGTTATCTTTACCTTTTTATTTATTCTCAGTGTTCTTCAAATAAAAGTTTTAAATTTTGGTGCAATACAATTTATCTATTTTATTTGATTTTCTGTGCTTTTGTTGTCATATTCAAGAAATTAAACCCACGTCTACTGTTATGAAATAGTCTCCACAAATTTTATTTCAAAGTTCCGACAGTTTAGCTCCTTCCTTTAGGGGTTTATTCCATTTTAAGTTTATTTTTATATGTAGTACATGATAAGTATCCAACTTCAAGTTCGCATGTGGATATTCAATTGTCACAATACAATCTGTTGTTCTTTAGGGTTTTTTCTTGGGTTTCTTATTTATATGCATCTTATTTTCAGAAGATTATTTTCAAATATTTAAATGAGCATCTAGCAATTTTTACAAATTTAATTCATTACAAACCACCCACATTTTCAGTTCACATTTTATGTCTCTATTTAATCTGTGGCTTTATCAAATAATTTCAATAATTTACTACTGTACAGGCTTAATCTCTAAAGAATAAAACAAACATGCAGAAGAATGAATTCAAATGCTAAGACTCATTCCAACAATATTGGAGAATTCTTGAAATTTTGGAAAATTAAATAATGAATATATATATGTGATTTTAAAAATTAAGAAATATAAAACTTGATATGATATATAAAATTTCATGATACAATACACTGCATTGATTTCCATAATTTAACAGATTTTCTGTTTTTACTGCAAATTAATTAGTACATAAACTTTCAAAAGGACATATAATGCTTCACATATAATGCTTCCAAAATAAGTGGTGGATAATTACATTATTCTTAAAATACTGTTTTACTATAAAATGTAGCTCATAATAGTAATTTTATCAAACATCTCTCAAAAATTTCCCTTGACAATCCAAAATTTATTGTTTTAGCACTTAATTATAACTGATTCATAATGAAGAAAACTTCTTACAAATAGTAATTAAATATCATATATGTGAATTTAGTAGCACGTTTTTAATAATAAGTTAGCTGAAGCGTGCTGATTTTATTTGCCCTAAAACTCTTTTTTTCTTAACAAATATTTATTGCTACAATCATGAACTATTTTTCTTTGGTGGTTGTTAAGGTCGGACCAGAGCCTTCACACTGAGCTACACCCTAACACCTTTTGGATTTTTACTGTGGGACTGTGGGACAGGGTCTTGCCAAGTCACCAAGTTGCCCAGATTGGGCTGGAACTTACAGTCCTCCTTCCTCAGCTTTTCTGAGTGCAGGCGTACACCGCTGTGCCTGGCATTAAACATGTGTGATGTTTTAAGAATTCACTCACCAGTGACAAGAAAATAAAACCACAGTTTCAGAGCTACTAAATGTAATTCTCATACTCAGATTGTGGAAAAGAAATAGTCAACAACATGTTTTTATCCACAGCTTGCAAAAACAATTCACCTTTTTCTAAATGTTTAATCTGGGTAATTAAAAGAGCATAGATAAAAATCTTACTTTTAAATGAAATAGGTTTTATAATAAACTTCACTATTGTAAATCTAAGTATTTAAAATTCATCAACAACTTCTTAGTCAATTTTAAGCAGTTGTACAAAAACAGAAGTATTAATATAGACTGCACAATTGGGGACTATGGGATTACTGCCTTCCATTTGCTGTGGGGACACACTCCTCCATGAGCAGGGACCTGGGTGATGCCCTGGGGCAACACTCAACCCCAATGCAGGGCTTACTACAAGGTAGTCAATACAAAGGAAACAAAGACCCCCCCAAGCCCATCCCGGAAAATTCCAAAAATTGCAAACCAAGACACACATGCGCTAGACCTCCTTGTGTGACTAATCTTTCTTAGCCTGGAGCGCATTAGAAGTTCATGCATACGGACTACATTTTATACATACAAATAACAGAGAGAATTATGGGACTAGACATGTGCAATAGACACAGTAAATATGACTCAGTACCCTGTCAATTACCCTGTCAATTATGCTCTGGAAGACCTGGATTGGAAGCACCTTAAATCAGGCAGGACATTTAAACTCCTACACCCAATGCCTTTATCTCTCACATAGTTTTTCATTCACCAAAGCAAGCCCCCTCACTTTACACTTACTGTGGTCTTAATAAACTTGGCCATTGTTTCCTTGCAGTTGTGTGCTATGTCCAAAATTTTCTTTGTTGCACACAAAAACACAGGGACTTGTCCCAGAACCCCATAACACATGATAACAGTATCAGCAACACTCTAAAGATTCCTACATAATGAATGCTGCTAAAATATTCTCTTAAACATATTTCTTTCAGTGAATTCTAAATTTTTCTCTCATATTATTGACATGCGTTAATTAGTTTAACAAGCTACCTCTCAAAGAGAAAGTTTGAGACTAGAACAGATTAACTCTGCACAATTTCAAAATAATATGCATTGGAAATCAGTGGGGTACAAACTTATTACACTTAAAACATTCTCAGAGGACTTCTGTAAGTCATTATTTAACTTTGATTAAATAACCATTCTTCCTATGGAAGTACATTGTCCTCACAGAGGACCAAAATATCCTGTGGTCATCTCAGTTATTTTCTACAGGAAAATTGTAATTTAGTCATATGCATGGTCATGTTTCTGTTTAAAGTGGTACTTGAACCAAAATTGTGATTTTAATTATAGAAAAAGAATTCTAAAAACATGCGTATCAGTGGAGTATACTAGGAACATGGAATATAAAGCAAGTTAATAAAAATAAATATCAACAAAAAGTATAAGGCAGAGAAGGCTATCCTAATATCTCTCCTTTGAAATCACTTCCAAATGAACTCTTACGATCCAAAATGGTTGAGAAAGAGTGAGGAAAAGTGACAGTATATTGAAATATATATATTTAGTAACCATAATGAAGTTTTTTTTTTTTTTCAGAATATATTTTGTTTTGGATCAGACAGTAAATATGTTCTTTGGATGCTACATTCATTTGGACAAAACTTTTCCTTCACTGTGAATACTTACACTTACCTGAAATTTAAATTGATTTTTAGAACTACATTTTAACTTACAGTCATTTAATGGCCTTATAGAGAACATGTGTTTCAAGAAATAGAGGTGCAAAATCTCAGCCTTTCAAAATTCAGATATCATGATCATAGCTCTGATTAAATATGATGACATGATGAGCCCTATCATTCTCTAACCTTCAAAACTTAAGAACAAATTCTATTTTATGGACATGTTTTTTAGTTCTATCCCAATGCAGAATTAAGTTTTAATCATACCGGTATTTTAGGCAAATCATTTCACTTAATGTGTCTGTTAATCTATGTCTGTAAATTTCACACAAGAGAAGTCTTATAGACATCAATTGATGAATGTTCGAAACTGAAATCTCATAAAAAGGAGTGAGATATTGTAAATTTGCTTTTGATCCCTCTCTGTAACTTTTCAATTGTATCACTGAGTGTTTTCAATAATATGTTTTAGGGGAAATTTCAGCAAGAAATTTTGCTGTCTTTTAGAATTCATCATTAGGTTTTCACAAATCAATGGTGGAGAAATATATTGCTCACATAATAGGTTGAAAATTTAGAGTTTAATTTAATGTAGCCTAAATGAATATTAAGGAAATTAAAATTTTTCAATTCAGATTTTAACTTTTTATTTGGAGACTCCATGAAGTTCTACTAATATTGTCAGTGTTAAGCTATGCATGTTCATAACTTCCATTTATGTATGTCAGTAAAATGCCTAAAGTAGCCAAAGAATAAAGTAGCCAATACTGCAAGACAAGTAGTTATATTTCCAGTTTATATTTCCCCAGTACTTACTGGAATTTCCTGGGAATAGATTGACTAAAGTGATCATCAGTAAAACAGTAATTTAGAACATACATGGAAAGGTGAACATTAGGAAGTTGATGGGACTGGGGTCTTACTATAAATTTATCATTAAACAAATCTAATGATAAATTTATTTTAATAAAGTATGTTGATCTGTTTCAGACTTTTAGTCAAAGCATGATTCCATAATAATTTCATTTTCAATTGTTAAAGTGTTGATTTTTTTTGTAATATAAAATATAATTTAAATAAGATACATAAGAGATTAGATATAAGGAATACTACAGTTTTGATTTAGAATATCCCCCAAGTCAATGCATTTAGAAAAGACTTTGTCTCTAGCTTGTTGAAATTGAGAGGAAAGGGAAACCTGTAAGAGGTGGGCCTTAGTGGGAAGTTTTAGAACATTAGGGTGGTGTGTTTAAGGGGAAAGTGGAACAATGGTCTCTGCCTCCTCTTCTATTTTTTTCACATCTTGGACCTGAGTGAGTGACTTTTCTAGGCTACAAACTCCCCACGAAGGGGTGCTGCCTTGCCACAGGTCCAAAAGCAATGGGGCCGGCTGATCATGGACTGAGCGTTCCAAAACTGTCATCTAAAATAAATCTTTACACTAAGTTGATGATCTCATATTTGTTATGGTAATGGAAAACTGATTAACACAGGCCAATTTTTAATTATCTAAGATCATATTTAGAATACAATTATGAAGGAAACACAAGTCTCATACAATGAAATAAACTGTTCATAATTATACTGAAATATTCTTCAGAATTTAAAATGAATCCAAGCTCGTTGTAGAAAATAATTTATTTAGTTAGCTTCTGAGTAACGAAGCTAGCTAGGGGAAGAGACTGAGATAGAGGAGGGTAGTTAGTCATACTAATGGAAATTTAAATAAGGATAGTGAACTAGTGCTTTGGACAAAGAATGAACTTCCTCAGGCAACAAGGAATGCAGGCCCTCCTAAAGGGAGTTGCAGCCACACCCGCCTAAACACAAGGGTTTTGAAGAACTTCAAGTAACTTGGAATGCGGCCCACTAGAGGTGCAGCCACCTCCAACTAAATTCTTGAGCTCTGAGGAAATTATAATGCAAAATAAACACTTTCTTTCTAAGAACCCGGTTTACTATAAAAAGTATGTGAAAGAACTGGGTTAGAGAGCCTGAGTTTCAATTGGTCTTTTTTTTTTTTTTAAACTTCGCAGAGCCACCCATAATAGGTAACCACTAAATGATTAAGAAATTCATGTACCCTGCTTACTTATAAGTAAATCTAGGTTAAGAATTGAGCAGCCACAGCGCAACTCACCCTAACCCTAACCCTAACCCTAACCCACTCGGAATTTCTCCTGGAAAAGCAGAAGCTGTTCTTCCTCTTCTTATTTCAATAAAAACTCTCCTCACCTCCACCTTTGGTTCACAAATTCATTCTTTGATGTTTGCAGCACCATGAATCTAGTACACACGGTAACATGATGATATGGATTACCATCAAACAATGAGAAGACACTTTCTTTTTCTGTAACAGTTGTAATTAAT